>CAJHQP010004902.1:0-50608 GCA_905132765.1 Moricandia arvensis | reverse complement strand
TATTTGTAAATATTTATAATATTTATTTATTAAGACCATAAACAATATTAACGCTCTAACTTTCAACGTGAAAGTTCCGTTGCGAAAAATCACTTCGCAAATAATAGTATAGGATAATTGATGTAGCCTGACAAACTCTTTTTCTTTCTTTTTTTCTTTGGTGACTCTGGCTCTGCTCGATCACTCAAATCCACTAGATTCGTTTGTTGTTTCTGAGTTGGTAACTTTTTTCCAACAAATGTTTGAAATTTCTTTTTTTTGATGTTTTTCGGTAGGATGATCTTAATATTGGATTTAAATTTAATTTAATATTAATTTTTGATCCGCGCTTTGAAAGAGCATAATATTTTGTGATGAAAAGTTTCATTAATAATTTACAAATGTTTTGTTAATTTGAAAGATATTTTTTCTGTATAAAAATGTTTGCATTTAAATCAACGTTTTTATACCTATTGGATCAGGATCGAAACCGATACACCCAATGATTCGATATATAATCTGGGTTTGGTTTTTGAAATATGTATTATTAAAAACCCGTAAGAAAACATCTTAAATCGAAGCTAATTGGTTAAACTGATGAGTGACCAATATGTAATTCATTTGGATTTAAATTGTTATTTTTAAAATTTAAAATTTTAATATTTGCTTTAGATATTTAAATACTTATTATCTTTAACTTTATTTTATTTTATTTTATTTTAAATGTTTTAATTCTAACTTGTTACAAAGATTAAATTAACTTTTATTCTTTTATGTGAAATGGAAAAAATAAAGAAAATGGATTTTACTTCTTTCCTATAATTTCAAACATGGTTTTTCTTTTATTTTTAGTATTCGCCGTCAACCCAATAACCAAATAATATAAGCTTTTGATTAAGAAAATATATAATTTATAAATGTTGTATTATTATGCTTTTCGATGAAATTATATTATAATGGTTTGCATAAATTGTGTAGGTTTTTTTGTTTTGTTTTAGAAAAAAAAAATAATGCTAACTCAAGCGATAATGTTTTTTCACTTCAGTTTCTTAATAGAACATCTTCGACATATGTATAAAACCATTACATTAGAGAATTTCCCATCAAAACCTATATTTAACATAAGTAAACTATTGACTTTTTTTAGTGTTAATGGAACGATATAATGTAATGATCACATCATATGTCCTATATTTTATTTGATTTATTGTTTAAGTTATTATATACTAAATTATGCAAAGTAATAAATGAGTTCATTTAAATTATGTAAAGTATCTCTATAGTTAATTAGTTATAAAAAATTAAAGTAAAACCAAATATAATAAATAATTAATAAATAGGTGTAACAATTTTTGTAAGTAGATTTTCTAGAATGATTTTTGTTTAAATATTATAAATAATTTAAAATAAATAATAATAAGTATAATGCATATTTATCTGAGAATATTATCAGTGAAAAACAACGAGAAATTTCAAATAAATAAAAATAATAATTCTATAAAATATATTTACTGTGTGTAATATATATATAAATATATATATATATATATATATATATATATAAATACATATGTATAAATACATATCTATTATTATAAAGAAGAGTTTGTCTCTCTTCTTAGAGAGACACCTCATCAAATAGATCTTTTGTAGCATGACACATGTCACTTTTTTAAAAAAACTGCGTTTCATTAACTTGAAAGTGGGCTCTCCTATGTTTATTTTTTTGTGGTTAAAGAGTTGAGCCCAAATAATGAGAGTCCCATATCTTCTTCCATGAACAACTAGGGTTTGGCCTCTTGTTCGGTCTCCGACACCAAAAGCAGTTTCGTCCTCAGACAAAATCAATGGAGTTTCGATGTGTTTATGACTCAAATCGACATGAATAATCTATTTGTTTGATCTTAACTAGCGTTGTTCTATTTTCTCTTCTAATCAACTGAAACTCTCCCATTACAAACTCCAAACGCCTTTATCATCTTCTTAACTCCAAAGAGAAACTTGAATCACAATCTGACATTGAATGCGAGTTTACCATGTGGAAGGCGGTGTATTTACACTTATATAAATGTTAGCATCCTTCCTTGAACATTATCTTCTCAATCCGTCAAAACAATAGAGTAATCTACTTTCTTTATGACTAACTCATCAATCCTCCATTCTCATTTGAGTTCCGGTCGCTGCTCCTCCACCATTCAAGTGTGGTTTCTCAGGTTCTGGGAAGCCATGAATGTTAACTTGAGCCTTCAAAAGTAATTCATTCTGATGTGCTTTTGTTTTTGATTTAATATTGCACCATTAGTTACATATGCAACAACCCTATCGAAAATCCCACAAGATCATGCGGTTATGTACGAAAAGAAGAGCTCAAATGCAGAAAGCGTTCAAATCAATCCTTTATCGCTGCACTTTGGAAATTCAAGATTTCATTGACAACTTGCTACTTTGAACTCTACATGATAACAAAAACTCTCTAAATTTGATTCCTAATTGAAGCTACTTCTATTTCACTTATATGTATATAGCTTTTCTCATAAGGCAGGAAGGTTAGAAGCAAAAGTTTAGTTGCTCGAACACAAATTCGAAACACTTGAACAAGATACACATTACGGTGTTGAATCATAGACGCGAAAATAAGCCATCAGAAAAGATTAACTTGACCATCAAACAAAGCAGAGTAAGAAATTTAATCCATCCCACTAAAAGTATGGTATGTTACCGCCACTTAGTTATATCTATCTTAGTTTTTCACTTCTTCGACTTATAGGTTTCTAGGGAACATTTGAATTCACATACATCTTCATAACTATGGAGTCGTAGAGCAATATTACAAGTTGGTCAAACATTATCGAGCCCATTAATGCATAATATTGTTTTCATTGCATTAAGAAGTTGAATGCTTTGTCTTTTGAGCCGAACAACAACAAGCTAAGTTGTGTAACTTTGCGATCTGCTTGAGCTTGATGGTCTCGATAATCTGTAAAAAATTATTAGTCGACATATGCACCGTGTTACAAGTCTTTTGAATGTGCTACAAAGATGTTAATGGGAAGAGAAGAAGCCACCGTAGCAAACCATCTTATGAAAGTATCTCTTCAAATAACTTTTCTCCCAATATTTTTTTGGTGAGTTGCATGATGGAAAATGATGCTGGAGCTGGATTGGACATGGACCCGAGATCATGTATTCTTTGGATAGGTTAAGTTGCCAGTTATTATTACACAACCCTGAGAGTATAATGGGGAGACGAGGAAAGTGGAACATTGGGCAATTAACGGCTAAGGTTTGCGAACATTTTCCAACTAAAAATATTATGAGAAGAATTATAGTATGATTGTATACATGTCATTGTCCTTCAATTTGTTCTTCATCAACTGACGTCATTTATTTAAAAATTGACAGTAGTATATTAATATTTAAGTGTGACTCGAAATCTTGAATCTGTTTTTCTCTTAACATGATCGACCAAACATACTCAAAGTTGGACGCAATATTCGCGAACATGATTACATGCTGATTATATAATTAGAGACTTTTATCATCTTTAACTGTCCATTTCTAACTAAAAACTTTTTAAGATATATAATATTACAGAAATATTAATAATTGATTAAGTTTATGAATTACAAAATAATTAGTTAAATAAATAGACAAATTTATTGTGATAAAAAGATATAAAAAATAATTTTATTTTTAGTTGAAAATGAATAACACATATTATTGATATTTTAATTATTTGTACGTTTGCTACCCCGCCCGTAGGGCGGGTTTTACCTAGTATATATATATATATATATGTTTATTTTAGTATTTAGTTGTTTTACTATTAGTTTATGCATTATTCTCTTGTTAATTGGCATAGGCAGGATCTCGTCCCCTCCCCCCCCCCCCCGGCGCTCCCCCGAAATATTCGAGATGTCGGCTGTGAATGTTGATTTTCAGATACTTATTTTGAAAGTATAAATCATGATTATACTCAATTAATATTTTCTAGTAATCTCCGTTACCGAAATGAGATTTTCTAATCGTCCTAACGGAAAATTAAGGCTTATTCTAACGTCGAAAGTATAGCAACGTGCCTCCGTATAGAAAAAATCCGCGTGTTCTTGTACCAAAATATTATTACCGAAGAAACATGAATGTGAATTTGTATCGTTTGTCTTTTCTGCCATTTGGCACAGTTATTGTTATATAAATATTTAGCTCTGTCTTATCGTAGATGCAGTTAGTTTTTGAAGAGTAACTTTTTAACAAAAAAAAATGAAGAGTTTAACATTTTGACAGAAAAAATAAAAAATTTATGCAAATCAATGTTAGGCATAACAATAAAATTGAATAAATCGTTCGTAAGAGAATAACGCAAAAAGGCTGTTCGAATCCTCTCTCATCTTATCCTCTCTCTGGTCTTCATCCTCTTTGTCTTCGTTAATCTTTCGACCGACGGCGCGTCTCCGCGCGTGAGAGCGTAGCGCGGCCGGTTCGGTTTGGCGGGTCCCCTTTTCTTCCCTTCTCCTTTTTTCTCTTTGCTTCCTTGTCCACCCTCTCCTCCTCTCTGCCTTGCTCAAGCTTCTCGATCTGGAGGCTGCTCGGTTGCTATCTCCGCTCCAGAGGTACTCTGGTTTTGTTGTTGTCTACTGGTTTCTGGAAGTTCGGCGGCGGGATGGGTGATGGTTTCGACGGAGGAGTCGGCTCTTAGGGTTTCGCAGGCTGTACCTTTAACCCCTGTTGTGGTTGTCGTGCGTGGAGGCGAAGATGGCTCATTCTCTTCTACGATTTGATTTGCCTCGGCGTCGATTGGTGGGTGAATGAGTGGTGCTCGGAAAGTCGACAGGCTGTTCTACCTTGGCATCTCGGAGAACAGTGGTCTTCATCTCCTCGCACCTTGATCGCTCCGCAGATTTTCTCTGTCTCGGAGGTGAGCTTAAAGCCCTCGCAGCCGGCGTGTGTTGGGGCCTGTGGTATTTTCTCATGGTGGTTACTTGGCAGCGGTGTCGGCTGGAGTCGTCTATGGCTCCATCGAGACTGCTTTTGTGCTCGCTCGTTCATCCGCTCTTCTCTTCCGGCTGGTGTTTCTGGTGACCTTTTTGAGTTCTGTCGACGAGCTCTTCTTGGTCTGGCTCACGTGTTGTTTTTTTGTTGGTGCCTTCCACCGGTTTCCAGTGTTTTGGCGTCAAGGCTCTTGTGCTTCGGTTCTCGAAGCTAGCACCTGAAGGAGTTTTTTCTCTGCTTCTTGGTTAGGGAGTGGACTTTCTCTGGTGGTTCAGGTGTCCGGTTCGACGTATCCCAGTGCCGTGACTTGTTCATGGTGGCGTTGTCCGGAGTTGGTCTTGCAGGTTAAGGAGCTCTCTAGTTTCATTAGCAGCGGCTTCTTCGTTCCCGTTTTTGTTTTAGTGGCTCCAGTCTGTCTGTGTGTTCAAAATGGAGTCTGTGGGTGTTGATGGGTTTGTACATGCGGCTTGGAGCATATTTTCTCAGGTTGTGCTCTAATCCCTTCTCATTAATTTCCCTGGGTGTTTACCGACAAAAATGCGATAACATGTTTTGAAGCGATCGCTAGATGCTAGCTACTCCGGAAATGCACAGTTATTCCCGGCATCCGAGGAAACGAGGAGAACTTCACGTAATTATGGTCACATCGATGGTTGAGAACGACATTTAGTAACTTACGGATCTTGGGAGCTTGTGAGTGGAACGTGCCGGATTTAGTGGGTGGGCGAAACTCACAATGTTTCTCGATGATTTTTAAGTCGTTTTGTTCAAATCAAGCTTGTAATCGCTCTTTGTATTCCCGATTTTCCGATTGATCAATATAATCGTTTTAAAAAAAAGAAAAAGAGAATAACGCAAAAAGAGAACACATGAATAAAACATTCACACGTATAAATAGTGTAGTTTGACTAGATTTCAACTTGGGTACTCACAATATTTTCATGGTCAGTTACAAGACAATTCGATTATTTTAAAAATAATTAATACTCCCTCCATTTATATATAATTTTAAAGATTTCTTTTGTTTCACATAAGTTGTTTTCAAAGCCCAATATAAAAAAATAACAAAAAGTGAAAATAAAATTTGAAATATAATTATATCATTGGTTATTTTCTCTCTTTAATTAAATGTTAAAAATATAAAAGTGGTTTTCTAAATCCTTGTGTTTTTAAATAAAACTACTTATATAGCGAAACAGAGGAGTAATATATACTTCTTCCGTTTTATAAAGAGTGTTACTTTGACATTTTTCACACATATTAAAAAATTGATTGAATACATTTATATTTTCATTAATATCATCTATTTAACCAATAATATTTTAGATAAATAATTTTATTTACAATGTCAATGCATTTTACAACACATTTTGTATGTACGCCCCATCGCATACGGATGTCACCATTAGTAGTTGTGAAGCAAACATTAAAGTCTAGCGCATCAATAAAAGTCTAGGATTAAGAAAATAAAAGGTAAAAATAAAGTCGAGTAATTCAATAGATTAGGTTGATGTTTGCTTCATAAAGGTCTACCTAGTTATATTAGAATTTCCAAAAAAATTGATTTGTTTTTTACAAAAAACAATATGGTTAGAGTAGTAAACACTATTTACAAGATTACTTATCAGTGACAACAGATTTATAATGTATAAAATAATCGGAATGAGAAAACTCAGAAAAGAAAAATAATTTCTAGTAAATGCGCTCTGTACTTGTGGGGGATAAGAAATGAGAGGAAAAACATGCGCAAATGAAGGATCGAACCCAGGTCTCTTTTAAAATAAGAGCACATCATTAACCCACTAGTGCTAGTATAAAACTTCGTTAATGTTTGTAAAAACCAACTATATTAACTTTTAAATTAGCGATTATCTCCTCTTTTTTTCATCAACACCAACAAAGGTTAAATAACCAAAAAAAATCTCAAATTTGAAATAAGATTTATTTTATAAATAAGCATAATTTAATTTGGTTATATATATATATAAAGATATGTTTTCTATTATTGTGTTAAATTTTATATTTATCTTTTGAATTACTTATTATTGTTAAAAGTGTGTTATATATTCTTACATTTATTATTCCTGTCAAAGGCAATATTAATTTTAATAGTATTAAATATTTTAATATTTAAAGAAAAAAATAATTTTTTATTTCATATCTTTAATAATCTGATTATTTTATATTTTTCTAATAATATATATTTATGTAATTGTTTGTCATTTTAAAACTATAAGTAATAAATTAAACTTATATCAAATGTTTGATAAATATTATATCAAATAATTTTATTTAATATAAATATAACTTGTTGAAATTAATATTAGAAATCTGCTTATTAAAATTAGTATTAGAAATCTATTTATTAGAAATTAGTATTAAAAATCTAGTTATATGATTTTGTTTTTGTAAAGAAACAATAATTCTCCACTAGCATAAGCGGTTAATGCTTGCATTACATGTGTGCTGAACCCTGGTTCGATCCGCGGTAAGTGTTCATTTTTCCTAACTCAAAACGACGTCGTTTTGGTTAGAATAAGATGATTCATCCACGAACCGGTCCACCTCATCATGTTACTGACACGCTGTCGGTCGCAGGTACGGATAAACCGTTTTTTATAAGTTCAGGTATCGATTTCAAATTTTTATAAGTTGAGATACAAATATGCACAGTAAAATAGTTTAGGTATTGATAAGGCAATATGACCCTAGTTGAGGTATTAATCGGCCGTTTTCCCAGAAATGAGATGTGTGTTATATAAACAGATAGGCACCAAGTCTAACGGTCCATAGAAAGAAAAAATAAATTTTAATAAAGCAAACTCCCTCAAGTCTAAACTCTGACACTAATAAATCAATGGGAGAGGGTTTGCTTTTTTCAAACATTTTCAAAACTCACAAGTCAAACACTTTCCTCTAAACTTCTTTCACCTTTTCTATTACCAATTGCCAGGAAAATAAAAGAAGACACAGGAGATAATGGAGGAGAAGAAAGCTGAAGAGCCACAAGTGAAACCAACAGATAAGAAAGAAGATGCAAAGAAGGAGGAGAAGAAAGAGCAACAAGAGATTGTTCTTAAGATCTTTATGCATTGTGGAAGGTTGTGCCTAAAAAAATCCAAAGATGTCTTAAAGGCTTTGAAGGTACCACTAAGCACTCTTCTTTAAATTATCTGTTTGTGAAGTGATTTGTTACTTTGGGGATAATTGAAAATGTGATTATAATGTGACTAGGAGTGGAGGATGTAACAACTGATTGTAAAACTAGTAAAGTTGTGGGTGAAAGGACAGAATGTAGATCCATTAAAAGTGTTGCAGAGATTGCAAAGAAAGAGCCACCGTGAAGTGGAGCTTCTTTCTCCATCCCGGAGCCTAAACCGGTTGCAGATGAACCTGAGAAAAAGGAGAAGGAGAAACCAAAACCTGAGAGAAAAAAAGAGAGGTTATTTTTTTTGTGGGTAGATTTGTAGTTTGAAAAAGCGAGTTAGTTTTGTGTAATTAACAATAAAATTTGTGCGCACTGAGAATAACAGGTAGTGACAGTGGTGCTGAGAGTTCATATGCATTGTGAAGCATGTGCCATGGAGATCCAAAAGAAAATCATGAGAATGAAAGGTTTGTTTTCTTTTTCATCTTATTATTCAAAATCTTCTTATAATATTCTCAATTTGGTAGGATTTCTATTGAATCTTAGTTTTACTTCTGAATTTGTGGGACTGCACTTAATTGGTTTGGTCAATTATGCTTTGGACTCTTCTGCATTTCATAAATTGATTCCATCTTTTAAATTGTGTGTACTATATGTACGCCCTTTTTAAAAATAGCAATTTACAAGACCATCCGTTTAGACATTAAAGCATTCTTCTTTCAAAAACAAACTCGTTCCCAGATTATTTGTTATTATAACCATTTATAGCAAAAAAAACTTTCTTGTTTGTTTTTGAGTATTTCAAGGTTACACAAAACCTCTAGTGATTTTGAATCGAGTCAACCTAAGTCAAAGGCTTGTTTTTACTTCACCTATTCTATTTCCCAATGATCCCAAAGTTTTAGACACTAGTTTTTTAGTTAGGTTTCATATTAAATGTTGTTGTAGAATTTTTTTTGTGCTGCAAAATAAGTGTTATTATTCAATTTTTGATGTAAAATTTATTAGTTTTATAATGCAATTCATTTTTCTATTGTTGAAATTATGGTTAGATGTATAGGTAATTATGTTTTTTATAAAATTTATACAAAATTTATTATTTTTTAATCTGTGTGCACAATGATAAAATAACACATAATACAAAACAGAGGGAGTATTATACATTCTTGTATGCGGATACTATTGTCTGAAATTCCAATACTTATTATATGTATGCTAACTAAATGTAGGAATGGATTCTGTGGAACCAGATTTTAAAGCATCAGAAGTGAGTGTTAAGGAGTTTTTACACCGGAAAAGCTTGTTGAGTACGTTAACAAGAAAATCGGAAAGCACGCCGTGGTTGTCAAGCAAGATCCGCCGTCAAAACCGCTGGAGAAAGAAAAAGAAACAAAAGACAAAGATGGGAAGAAAAAGGAAGATAAACAACCCAAAAGAAGGCGAAGAGGCCAAAGAGGACGGTGGTGGAGTGGTCAAGTCGGCGGCCGGAGGTGGGATACTGCGCCGAGGAAGGTAACAAGTGGTTTGACTTGAAGAAAAATGAATATCAATACCAGCCACCGAGGTATCCCGTGGAGATGTTTGCCTATCCACCACAGATATTTAGTGACGAGAACCCAATGCTTGTACCATGATTTAGCAAATCGTTGGTTATAGCGATTTGTTTACTCTATCTATGTCTATGAATGATTTATTACATTAAGCTAATTAGATTATCATAATATAGCTTAAGTGGTGATAGCCTAATAGTAATCTCTGGGTTGAACATTTTGGGTTGAGCATGATGTTGGTAAACTAAATATTACTATTTGGCAAATCTAAATTTGGGTTTCAGTCCATATAGTTAACATGGTGACATGTAACAAATGATTGGTACATCCCTTAACATTAGTCGAATACACTCCAAACTCGAATCAGACAGTTGATAACAAATCCATTCTATATTACTAAGTGCCCAGATCGGACGATAGGTTTATCCAAAAAGAAATATCATAATAGTTTAGTATTGTAAAATACAAAGTTGTACTCTATACAAAGATTTAAACCTCAAAATTAATCACTAATAATACGAAATTGATAGCTTAAATATCACGAACTCATTGCACTCGTACAAATGAACTGAAAACAAAAATACACAAGTTTTATCACTTGTTCAAAATCAATATGATTTTAGGTAATATGAACTTTATTATCAACACATTGTCGAAGCACACATGATACATGACAAGCCACTCGCCTCTTACTTTAAAAAAAACGTCATATATTCATACTGCTTTTACTCGCAAGAGACATTTAAAAGACCAATGTAAATCCTTACCAAGAATCGAATACAAAGTTCTTATTAAACCCGTGCTAAAACGAATAGGTTACAAAGTCTTAAAATAAATTAGTATAAAGAAAACTCAACAACCCAAACAACCCGAAAATCAGCACCACAACGAGATGACTACTCCTGCACTTCTTTAAATTCATTTAAAAATAAATGAAGGTGAATATTTAGACAAATACTCATCAAGAAAAGCTCTAAGAGGGCCCGGATCAATCACCATCAATCATCAACATAACATAGGCATAAGTAATTAGCTAAAACATTTAATAAAACAAAGCAAACAACAAGAAACGAAGATAATCCCCAACATTGCCAACATAAAGACTACATCTCTTCAATCGACCCCACACTTCTTATGCTGTCGCATAAGCTCACCACTTCAATCGGGTCCCCGTGAGTTAAACGCCACCACGCTATCACCACCTCAACCAGTCCCGCGTAATCCCCAACACCATATTCACACGATCACACCCACCTCATTTGATCTCCGCACGATCCATGCTAAAAAAATCTTAACTTCACACGCATGCACGCTGCCTACCTACTCCGGTGAAGAATCATGCCACCTCATACGATCTCCGCATGACCAACAAGAAACGATGCAACGCAGGAGAAGTACTTCTTCCATTGCGTTGCACCAGCACCACATAGGCCTTTAGCCTTTCTCTAGTAGATTGAAGAAACTTCTAAGGTTGGTACTATTGATGTAGCTTGCAACATGTAACTGGGAAAAGTGATGTTACCAATGATATGTGAATTCATGCGTTTTCAAACTCTTTTATAGGTTAGTTTTCTGTTTTGCTTGAGAAAAAGCAAATGATATGTCTAGGAGAGTTATATAATGGGTTTTTACTTGGGGATTTTACAATATATTAGTCCCATTTTGTGTTTATATTATATGTTTGGATGTCGCTTTAGAGTCTTTACATGTTCATATACGTTTGGAATACTTTGTAGGTTTGGAGCTATTCGGAGCATAAGGGAAGTGGGAGCTGAAATGATCAAGTCGGAGACCGTAATTAAACTTGGTGCGATCACACTAGCATTGGTGTCAGTCGACAACATTCCTACATCAGCAAACTGACGTGATTTACAAGTTCAAGATTTGCAAGTTTGGTCCAAAATTTCCATGCCGTGTTTAAACTTTATATTAGTTATTTTAAGCCATTGTTTAGGCTAAACTTTATTTTAGATGTGGAGAGATAAGTTAGAACTCCTTCTGAGATTGATTTCAAACTCTTATTTTATTCTTAATGTGTTTATTCAGAATATGATTCCTCTTGCATTGATCATGTCTGAGTAGATTCATTGTTAGATTTAGGATTTTAAGGGTTTAGGATGATTTGTTAATTGATAGAACTGCTAGGGTTATCTATTGAATTCATCATCTTGATTGTTCTTTAATGATAAATTTGGATTGAGAACCTAGAATATAGATTTTGTTTATTAGATGCGAAAGCATTATTAATTGAATACAATAATCCCGATGAGGTAATAAATATTCGCTAAGAGATTTGGTTTACAGATTTAGTCAACATATCAAACATGAACTTAATGCTTGTCTTATTTTTATGAATTCACAAACAGATTAGGAATTCTAGGATCTAGGCATAGATAGTATCTGTAGCGAAAGCTGATTGATTTTATAATTGCGATTTAAGTTCTAGAAAATGTTCTTCATAAACCTTTAGCATTATGTTTACTTGCAATTTATGAATTACCTTATTGATTCCTTAGACCTAGTTTTTTCTTCCAACTGCTTTACAACCGTTCTGTTTTAATTGTTTTGCATTACATTATTTACTGCGTAGATTAATGTGATAACTAAAGGCTATTGTGCTTGATCCTACTTCCATGTGTATTCGGTTACTAAGTATTATAACTAACACTCTGGAATTACAGAGTTGCTTTTAGGGTAAATTTAAATATATCATGGATAAGTGACCTCGCCATTCAAATGAGTATATTCGGCATGCCATCTCCTTACTCTCGCAGTCCTCTCAGATTGATATAATCTTTTTAGCTTACCTGTAATAAATAAGTACCACATCTTTTGGTATGGTACCCATATTCCGCACACCTCCTTGCGGTTTATATCATGGCTTCTTGCAGAATTGACACTCCAATAGCTTTGCATCGTTCTTTCAGTATATTCTCAGTTGTCGATACACAAATCTGTCATCTCCAAAAGAAAGGTAATACTTTGGTTTTGTAAAAACCATTTCGTTGTAATTTAGTTGTCAAAAGCCTACTTACCACACTCAGAATTTTCCTATAAATAGGCTACTCCCCTCTCCTAAAAAACACAAACAATTGTTTTTAAAAACATTTGCAAAGTGGAAAATGGCATCTAATGGCAATATCTACGAGTTACGAAATTAGATGTATACACATAAGATTCCGATGGAATGGTGACAATGGAATTTTCAACTATGTAAATATATTCATGTACTAGACTGAAAGCAGGGAACCGATAAGGTGTTATATCCTTGACATAATTGCAAGAATACAAAATTTTCTCATAGTGAAACGGTATAAAACTTTTTAGTAAATAGATGAGTAAACCCCACAATACTAAATTTGATTTCAACATGGAGAAGGTTATGGTGGAACGAAGCTAGTGGTACTAGTTATTTTGAGAATGTTGGTAATAGTGAAGAACTGATCATTTGCATACTGAAAGTTGCTACCAACATGAGGATCAAATGGTAGATCATGATAAGATGCATGACATGGCTACAAATGCATTTCTTGTAAACAATTTTAATAGTTGCTACAGAAATAGATAATGTCGAAGAACCTAACTTGAATGCAAAAGTATTTTTTGAAATGCTATAATGATGCGTATCAGCCTATGAAGATTGTAGAGAAGGTCTACCAAAATTGTTATTGGCAGCTAGGATGAATAAATATCAATTGGATCAAAATTTATTTGAAGGTTGTATGTATGCACTGAGCTGAGTTGTTTAAAGAGTATTTGCGAGAAGGTAACTTGTATGTTGAATCTTACTATGAGATTCAGAAACTTGTTTATAATGACTTAGTTTATGACGATGTGTGTGTTTTCTAAAAACTAATCACACACAAACACATTTCACATATCATCTAATTTTTCTCATTGTTTTGTCATTAGTAGGATGTAACGTAAGGAGCCGTAACTTCCTCGTAATTTACCAACGAAGTCACAGTGACACTTACAAGTCCTCTTAAACTAGTCATAACCTTATGACCATTTACCCACGAAATATATACATTGGACAATTACGACTAGATTAAGATGAATGTATTTTGGTCATACCATCATTGTTAAATCGTCTGTACATTACAACGACAAATGATCATCGTAAAATGTTGACCTTTACACATGTTATTATAGTGTTTTTCGACGACCTTGGGTTTGTTGGGAATTTTTCGATGTCATTTTTTCTGTCGTAAATTTTTAACTTTCATGATTTTTTTTATTGGCATTTTTTCAGAAATCCGTTATGAATCTGTTTGGAAGTTCATCAGAAAACTGTTTATTGGAAATACATTAGAAATCTTGAAATAGTTTTGATTTTGTGTCCTGATACGTGCTCAAATTATCCTAGGTGAGCTACTGATTAATCTCTCAAATAAGAGGTTTAACTGTAGTACTCAGGGATCGAATCCACAGAGAACAATGACACACAATATATTTGATAATCAACTTAGTTATGCTAGGAATTTAATAAAATTTAAAAAACAATAAATCAGGAATGAGTTTTTTGTAAGCAATTAAGGAAAATAGCTCTATTTAGGGTTTTCAGGTAGTGAATATAATGGATAGAAGCTGCGGGGTTTTCAATCATAGAACACGAATTTAATAAGTATGATATCTATCTATGACTAAGCTCCGAGTCTACAACTTTCGTATGCAAATTCGAATGACCGTCGATCGATGATATGAAAACGACATCGATCGATGGCTTTCTTAGTCAAGTATTAAACGATCAGATTCGCTAAGTTCACTTAGAATTACTAGATTATTCTCTTGATTATCCCTTGCAACTTAAGCTCAACATATTTAGTTTAGGTAACGATCCTACCTCTCGCAGGTATCAATTATCCATATATTAGGGTTCTTTTTAGCTACTCAAGAACACAAACAATAAGCATAATACTGATTATATATCTAATAAACACCGTAGCAATTCTATTATTTGGTTAATCTGTCAAAACCATTAATAAATCCTAAATCTAACAAGATATCTACTCAGACATAGCTAAGCAAAACATAATCATAAACATAAAATAATGCATAAGATTAGGGATAGAAAAATAGGGTTCCAATACAAAGCTTGAAAGAAGACTTGATCTTCTCCCCAAAACTACTAAAATCCCTACACTTGTAAAAGAGCTCTCTTTGCATAAAACACAAGCAAAGATAATATATACTAGGTAAAAATGTTGAGGGGAAATCTTGAAATTCCTGTGACTTGGGCTTCAAGTCGGGTATTCTGTGAATTGAGTTTCTGCGTGTTGACCGTCGATCGACGGCAAGGGTGCATCGTCGATCGAAGGCAAGGGTGCATCGTCGATCGAAGGCAAGGGTGCGTCGTCGATCGACACAACTTTTTGTCTTTGACTCGTACATGCTGGTTTTGACCAGCTACGGAGTACCTCTCTCTTTGAGCTCCAGAAAGTCTCATAATCTCTATAATGCTCTAAAGTGCACCTTAACCTGAAAAGACTCTAATACACATCATAGACATACATAATAGACCTCTGTATATGGCCATAACATGGTTTAAAAGTGGTAAATATTAGGACCTATCAACTCTCCCAAACTTAAGATTTTGCTTGTCCTCAAGCAAAACAAGGGTAAAACATGGAAGAGGTTTGAAAACACAGGGACTCACAAAATCTCTAGCTCATCATTTTCACCTTTAACTATGTTGCAACCACATTACACAAGTGTCAATCTTAGAGAAACTTTATATACCTTATCCTAGTATAGCAACCAAATCTATTATACTAACAACTTAGCAAATACTAGTTTCACCCACCACTCTACTAGGCTCATTTCTAGCATAAAATAAAGTGCAAGCTTTAGCTTGGGAGTATCGTTCAAAAGACACATGGACTCTTACCCTTGCAAGTATCTGAACACACATGCAGTCTTCTCTGATCTCTTTCTTCCCTTTTACTCTCTTTTCTAAATCTCTTTATATTCTTTTTATATAAGCCCAATGAATTAATGATACTGATACAATCCATCTTATTCATCTTCCTTCCTTTTTTTTTAATTTCCGGCAAGATGTAGATGAATATTGGGGTCATCGGTAATGTACCTACCCCTCGCTTCCACAATGTGTAATCATTCCTTTTTGAATTAGAATAATGGGGTCATAGGTAATTTATCTACCCCCTCTGCATGCTTCATGAGGGGAGTCAGAAGCACACATCTTTAGCTTCCAAATTTGCGAGAGGAATCCGATGAAATGTATGCCAAATCCCAAAGCAAGCAAATAAGTCAATATTAGGTTGGAGGTTAGCTTCGATTCCTTCAGACTTTCTAAACAAGTGTGATATAGTAGAATGATGATCCACTTCGGTGTGGAAACCAAAATTCACACCATCAATTTCCGTAATTGGAAGAAAGCCATGAAACTCTAAATTTTTGTGAGGTCCGGATTCTCTGCGAGAGCCAACGAAAAGTGACCAAATAAATTCGGAAACATGGAAAGATAAATAAAAGAATTTAGAAAACAATAGATCTTTATTTTGAATTTGCTTATGAGCGTTCCAGAGACACAATAGAAGAAGCTTTGCTGGAAACAAGATTATAAAAGATATCGTCTAACGCAAGCAGTAAAACAAGACTAAGTTTGCAAGAACTACCACCTATGTCGAGAAAAACCTATGAGGCCGCAACTCGCTTATGAGAGGCTGCCTACATACCCCTTTCGAGGACTAAGCCGAACATATTTCAATTAAAAGATTGGCACAAGAGATCGAACTGCCTGGGCGAGTTCGTCTAGTAGTCGAGTGCCAGTCATAGAAACTTAACTTGTCAAGAATAACGCCTAAAGTTTCTAAGTGCAAAGAGTTATATAGTCTAAAGAATCGTCCTTGGGTTCCTCACCTTGTCTCTCCTTATATATGCCTTTAAGGTCGGCCGTCTTTCCTTTCTGCACCTGATTCGAGTTTATCTCTTCGTGAAAATATTTCATTTTTCTCGATCTTCATGATTATCTTTTGAAACTTGACATTTATCTTCTTTCGCGAATATTCGATAAACCATCATAGTAGGCTCGTTCTCGTCTAAAATTGTAAGTGGGTTTTTGCTGCGTTTTAGTCTTCCATGGGCCATTTTTTTGACTTAAGCATTTTTATGATTTCTTTGGAGAAACTCCTTTCGTACGTTGGTTTTATGAAATAATGAAAACCAATTGTATAGCTGAGATAACCATGGTGTTTAAGTTAATCGTTATCGTTTTATACGATTGATTCAAATTCATACGAGAAAATAAGTCTTTGCTAATCTTATCAAAAAGTTTCGACAATAAATCCGATCGAGAAGCAGTTTGATAGAGACTCGAAGGAGAGACTTTCGGAGAGTGAGACGAGAGTGCATGGTATGGGAATGATCTAGTTCAGCATATTGTATATCCTACTCGCCATATGGCGAGTTGGACGTGGTCCGTCCTACTCGCCATATGGCAAGTTGTACGTTGTTTGTCTTACTCATTGTATGGCGAGTTGGAAATGGTTCGTCCTACTCGCTATATGGCGAGTTGGTCGAAGGCGAGACCATTTTGATATTCGAGGATTTCTATTTAGGACCTTTCTAAAATTATTTTGAGAATTAATTTCATGAAGAGTAGCAATCCTAAACGTTGATTTTGAGATTACTGTTTTTGACCCCAACAGTTAGCCCCCCAGCTGCAAGTCTTTGGCATGATTCTTGCGAGCAGGTGATGTTTTAATCAGAATCTACGGCTAGGAGTGCTTTTTCTTTCGAAAACTTTGGTCAAGATTATTTTTTTTGCGGAGATTAATCTCATCCTCATATTCCTATAAGATGTTGGACTTTCATTCTTATGTCCTCATGTGAATGGAATGTTATAAGATTGGGGTTGCACCTTGTAAAGGCTGCCTACGTACCCTTGTCGATGGGGTCAAGCCTTTCGTAGTTCGTCTTGGAGTTAAGATTCTTACGATCTGTTTTCCAGTGAGACCTTTACGGTTGAGTTATGTATCATGTAAAGATTATCGATCATGTTGCTTCTGATGGCATTTTATATTGAACCTTTTTCGGCCTCGAGATTAGCCTTGTTGGCTGTTTGCTCTGGCAAATGTAGTCGTATTTATATTTTGGGACTGACCGCGTGTGACTTCGAATCCCTGCCGCTTCGCGGCTGCTTTCAAATGAATTGCATTTCAGGTTTTAATAGCATGTTTATATTCTTGTGAATGTAGAGGGAAGAGTATGAGTTGTCATCGTATATCAAACTCTTTGTATATTGTTATATTCGATGTTCGTTTTAGATAAAAATGATAGAAAAACTGTTTTTTCGGAATTTCATGAATGTTGGAATACATACGCAGAGACATATTTTGGGATCTGGTATCATTTTGATATCATACCTAGAGATGTTAGAGACCAGTTTGCTGGGATTAGGGCAAGACCTTGGCCTAATAACGGTTTAGGGGGTGCAATGACTACTGCGGATTACGTTTCCCATATCGTTTTCGACCTGATTCCGTACCAATTTAAAGTCCGAGATAGGTTCTCGGCTTATACGACTTGTCTGGTAGGAATCGAGCATCTCTCCAAAGACAGTTTTTAAGTCGTCTGGAAGTGTCGACCAAAATTTTTGATTTTTTTCATAGCGCTATTATCCTTGTGTCGGATGTATGAGAGCTATCTCAATGAGATGCCTTAGTTTGTTTAGGACGCTAAAAGTTTGATCAGCAAGAAACATAATGGTTGATATAACTGTTTTTGATTCTTCGTGAAGGATACGTGTTTGAGAAGATGTTAGTGCGTATGACTATTTGGTCTTCCAAGAAGGTGTTTTTTATAAAGGAAGGTAATTGTAACAACTTCCCGTGGGACCCAGCTGGCCAGTACGTCGGCACAACCTCGGCTGGCGCTGCAGCGCATCGACCCTAACCCCTCCCCTGGGCAGTCCGTCGCACAGGTAGGTTATTGGTGAGGTTCGAACCTCTGACCTCACCCTTTAACAACTCTCCCACGGAGAACCTGTCACCAATTGACCTGCATATAAATTGGTGACAGCTTCTCCGTGGGAGAGTTGTTAAAGGGTGAGGTCGGGGGTTCGAACCTCACCAATAACCTACCTATGCGATGGAATGCACATGGGAGGGGTATGGTCGATGCGCTGCAGCGCCAGCCGAGGTTGTGCCGACGTACTGGCCAGATGGGTCCCACGAGGAGGTTGTTACAAAAAGTTGACTTTTATGTAACGGCCTACCCCATCGAACTGGGGGATTACTCGGCCCTGCAGTGCACCGACCCTAACCCCTCCCCTGTGATGCAACATGCCTGAATTAACCCATAGGCCTCGGCTCACAAGTGGGTTATTGATGCGCTTGGCGTTACTCGAACCCAAGACCTCAATTGGTGACAACTTCTTTGTGGGAGAGTTGTTAAAGGGTGAGGTCGGGGGTTCGAACCTCACCAATAACCTACCTGTGCGACGGACTGGCACATGGGAGGGGTTATGGTCGATGCGCTGCAGCGCCAGCCAAGGTTGTGCCAATGTACTGGCCAGTTGGGTCCCACGGGGAGGTTGTTACAAAAGTCAACTTTTTTTGTAACAACCCTCCCCGTGGGATTCAGCTGGCTAGTACGTCGGCACAACCTCGGCTGGCGCTGCAGCGCATCGACCCCAATCCCTCCCCTATGCAGTCTGTCGCACAGGTAGGTTATTGGTGAGGTTCGAACTGCAGATCAATTGGTGACAGCTTCTCTGTGGGAGAGTTGTTAAAGGGTGAGGTCGGGGGTTTGAACCTCACCAATAACCTACATGTGCGGCGGACTGCACATGGGAGGGGTTAGGGTCGATGCACTACAGCGCCTGCCGAGGTTGTTCCGACGTACTGGCCAGCTGATCCCACGGGGAGGGTTGTTACAATAATTTTGTTGAAAAACGGTTCTTCTGGCGTATGCGACATCTCACGATGCTGAAGAGTGGTTTTTCTTTCGTATTTCATGCTTGAAATGTTCGCGGGCTTGAAGATATTTCGTTGTGTTGCAAGGATTTAGTCTTAACCCTGCGTTGGAGAAACATTTTGGTTTGTCTGCGGATGTTCGCAGCCAAAAATGTTGTTCATGTTTAGATGTTAAGTAATTTGATTTATTATAGGGGAATTATGACCAAAGTGTCGCCTAGATTTTTCCCCGGAAAGATGAATTTTCCTTCACTGTGCTTTGTGAAGAGCCGGCCCTCCGAGATTTATTCTGTGTATTTTTAAGGATTTTTCGTATGGCTCTAGGAGCTTTGTTACGATTTTTTTCCTTACAAGCCATGTTTTTATGGGTAATATATTGCGGGCTTAATGTGAATTGTGGAGTATATAGAATTTGATCGACTTTTCGACAAGTTCAAGCTTTCCGTTAACTGTTTTGTTATTAGTACTGAGTCTCGTTGTGAAGACTTTATCGTATAATTTATGATTCTAGGTTATACGATAAGTATTTCTTAATCGTCAATTGGCATTTTTAGAAAAATCGCGGATTTTATTTTAGCCGTTTTAGTTAGACATGGGCATAAAATCCGGAACCCAAATCCAAACTGAACCAAAAAACCCGACCCGTTATCCGAACCGAAATGTAAAAATACCTGAACGGGTCTTATAGGATGGTATAAGAAATATTCGAACCCGAGGTGTTATTAACCAAAACCGGACGGGTAACCCGGAACATCCAAAATTATTTGTCAATATAAATATTAAATATATATATATATATATATTTCAAAAATTCAGTTCCAAGTTTATGTTAATATGATATATACAATAAATGTTAAAATATAAATAAATACCTTAAATATCTAATTAGTTATAAATAAGTACTTTATAGTTTGCTTGTTAAAATAAAAAGTCTATTCTATATGTAAGGTAATGCATATTGTTTACAAATTATGTTTTTTCGTGATTGATTTAACATTTTATTTTATTTTTAACAAATTTATATGTGTAGGATTAATTTCTATTCAATTTAAGTGTTTTTCTTTATGTTTTGTTTTAAAATTTTGTTTTTTATTTCTGATATACCCGAACCGAACCGCTATAACCCGAATCCGAACTATATATGTTTCTTATGGGTTTTACGATGCAATACAAATTTGAACCCGACCGTACTAATAAAATATTAGAATGGAACCTATAAGTGTAAACTCGAAAACCCAAAAATCCGAAATATTTGATCCGAACCCGAAAGGGTACCCGAACGCCCAGGCCTAGTTTAACTGATCGGATGGAGCGGTGGTTGCTCAAATGTTTTGGCCCGAAGGATTTGTTCAGCCGCATAGCCGAGGACGTTAGAGGTCAAGGAATTGACCACGACACTTTCGTTTTAAAATTAAGGTCATGTTAGTTTATAATTTTCCTAATAGGGATGCCAAATTCTGGTTCAGACCTGTACTAGAAGGCGTAATTTGCCGTGGGGCAAAGAACGTTTGTCAAGATTCGTTGGCCAAGTATTCTGGAGTTTTCCATGTTAAGATGGCTGATGGTTGTAGAAAACGATTTTCCGTTTTTAGGTTTTTGTTATACGATGAATGTTTCGTACAACGTTTCCTTTACTCGTATGAATTTTTTTTTATCTTTGTCCTAAGAAGATGAAGCCTAAGAACCTTGATATAGAATCCATGCGAAGTCAGCTGCAGGACGATTGCCTGCTCGGATGTAACCGAGGGAAGTGAAAGGCAGAAGCCAGCGAGCCGCATGGCTAAGAAATTAGATTTGTTAGATTGTAGTCTGAAGAGCTAAAGTTTAGATTTGTCGTCCAATCTCGTATCATACGGCTTTGATTTTGCTACACAAAAAAACACTTTTTCATAAAACCTGTTATGTTTACTTTCAAAAGTTGCTTAATATGACTTGGTCTGATTATACGAAGGATTTTTTGCGCAAGTTTTAAATGAAGGGCTTCTTATAGAAATAAATAGAGAGTGTTTCTTGCAGATTACTCGTGACATTTTTGAGCGAGGATTAGGTTTTCCTCATTCGTGTTTTTCTATTGCGACATCGTTTTGCATGATACTGATCTTGTTTTCCCGTAGACTATTTCGTATAAAATGATTTAGTTATACCAAAGTAATGGGTGACCGGTTTTATGAAGGTAGTAAATCGCTACTATGCATGGACATGTGAAAGTAGCAATGTTTCCGCAGATCTTACGAGAAACATTTTTTCTTTGATTTTGATCTTTGGTGAAAGTTGCTCGGAGTTACTCATGGAGTTTTACCGAAGTATTTTTTGTTGTGATCTAGTCGTGGGATGTTTTCTTAGGGTTTTGAGAGGATTCTCATGACATTTTCGTTTCTCGAGCGGAACGAATTGGTCAACAAGTGGTAGATCTAGTCAACGAGCAGGGAGAAAGCATTCCCTTTGTTGACCTTACTGCTACTTTTATTCTTGATTTTCCTTTGTCGCAAACGTTTTTGATACTTTTCTGTGACTCAATTGGTTCAAGGGAAAATGAAAGCAATGCTTTGATGCTTGAAGATTTCTCGTACAATTTTTGAATATTTATATGAAACCCTCTTTATTAAGTAGAAAAGGTCTTCAAGACTTTGGCTAATCGCCGAGTTTTAATTTAACATAGGTACATGGTTTATAAACACATGATTGCGACAAGGGATGCTGTATTGTCCTCGATATTATGCTAGTGACGATTTGGATACATTGCTAGCATTTAGACGAATCTTAGATTGTTATTTTCTTTTGGGATGATTTTGATGACGCATCGCATTGCCGAAGTGTTTTTCTGCATGTTGCTGTGGGAGTTTGCTTTGTCAAAAGCGTTTTCTTGATGTCGAGGCAAAACGATTTTGAAGTATGGGAGTATACGAGTATGGTATATGCACCTACTCCCTCTTTTTTTTTACGAAAGAAAATGGCTGAACCGATATTTTAAGGGGTTGTATACGTTTTCTCTTTCGAGAATTGAGATGATCAACAATCTGGGTCGATCTAAAGACATCGTTGGGATTGTGATTTGGTGGTTCTTGGGTTGCTGACTTGGAATATGTCGGTTTTAATAAAATTTCTAGGAACGAGTAGGTTTTAAGATGACACTCGTGTCTCTAGTTCTTTCTTTCTTTAGGAAGCAAGGTGAATATGTGTGGCGATTGTTTATCGGTTTTTGCGAGAGTTTAGATCGGTTTGAAAGATGTGCCTGAATAGTTAAGGAACAATAGATCGAGATAGGGAAAATCACATAAGACTTAGTTTGCTAGACTTTCCATATAGATTGAGTTCCCTAAAGTTTAAGGCAATCTCGAAAGCATTTTTATTTCTTAGTAGCTTCCTACGAAAACTCCAAGTTTGATTTCAAAAATTTCAAGTAGGACATACCTTTGGTTTCTCAAGATGCGGTTTTCTCTCTTCTCCATTTTGCTTGCTCATTTCCCCTTCCTTTTTAGTTTCTATCCACCCTTCATCGAAAGTATTTTGGCGTTTACGAATAGCCAAGGGCGACCAGAAGATGCCAAGGGCGATCAGGAAGACTTGTATGACATTGAGGTCGGAGAGAGAGGACAGTGAGGCCACAGAGGCTGATGGGCGAAGTTCACTTCTCAGATTTCGGTCCATCTGTTTCCTTCTCCGAGAGTCTTTTCGTATGATCTTTGTTTGATTTTCTGAAGGTTTCCGAATCACTTGGAGGTTTCTCTACGAGATTCGTTTCATAATTATTGTCAAATTTACTCTATGAAAGTTGAAGCATAAAGTATTAACTCGTTTAATTGTCTGAACGATGTTCCGTAAAATATTGTCGAGTTTAATTTTACAAAAGCTATATCGTAAAATGTTGTCGAGCTTAATTTTACAAAATTTATTCTGAAAAATATTATGAGTTCAATTTTAAGAAAGTTATTCTGCAAAATACTACCAGTTTAATTTAACGAAATTTGCTTCGTAAACATGTTTTCGAGTTTTCAGAAATTCATGTTTTGTGGTTGTTCTGCAATTTAGTTTCTGGGTTTTAGTATCACAAAATCTGGCTGTGATGGGCTTAATTTTCGTGACTAAACTTAATCATAAATTTTCTCGTTTCCGTTGGATTGGTCCAAAGGAGTTTTGAGTAGTTTTCCGAAGTAAGCTTAGGTGACAATCATCGAGAATTCACGGAATATGTTACTATAGAAACGAAGCTTTAATTTTACAAAATCTTAGGTTTCAGAAAACGTTTTAGCAGTGAACGTTACGATCTCCCGTTTTGCTTAGTTTTGTCTTCGTCAGTCGTTTTATGTTTTGAGTGATTCAATAGAGATACAACAGTGTGAAATTGGCAACTCGATTTGCCGATCTTCTATTTCCGCGAGTAATCTACATATTCTCTGCGACTTCGAGGAGAGCAAATTTTATTTTCGGAAAAGTTTTCGGAAAAATTCTTTTGGTCAAACCCTTACGCGCTGAGATTTCTCCAACTCAAATTCTATAGGGTTTGATAGATTTTATCGTTGCCCTTCTGTTTATACAGAGAAATCACGAGCTCGTTTTGGTGCTCTTCCTGTGGCGAAAAGTCGCGACTAGGTATTCAATTTTGCGTAAGCGTTAGCCATAGGAGTAGTCAATGCTGAGAGTTTGTCTTTCATATTTCTAGCCATGGTATCGATCAACCGTTTTGCAGACGTGAGTTAGAGTAATCCGTACCCCCTCCTTCTAGCGCCAAACTGTGGGAAACAAAATCTACACCATCAATTTCGTAATCAGAGGAAAGCTAAGAAATCCTAACTTCCCTTGAGGTCCAGATTCTATGCGAGAGCCAATGACAAATGACCAAATAAATGCGGTAAATATGGAAAAATAATTCAACGAATTAAGAAAACAATAGATCTTTATTTCGAATTTCTGTATGAGCGTTAAAGAGACACAAGCATACAAGAAGCTTGTGTGGAAACATGATTACAAAAAAGAAATCATCTAACACGAGCAGTAAAACAAGACTAAATTTGCTAGCACTACCACCCATGTCGAGAAAAACTTATGTGGCTGCAACTAGCTTAGCACTAGACGAAAAAAACGAAAACTGTTTTAAGGATTTCGGACTGGACTTTATGAAAGGCTGCCTACGTACCCCTTTCGAGGATCAAGCCAAAAGTAGTTCAATTAAAGTTTGGAAAAGGAGATTGAACTGCCTGAGCGAGTTCTTTTAGTAATCGAGTGCCAGTTATAGAAACCGAACTTGTCGAGAATAACACCTAAGATTTCTAAGTGCAGAGAGTTATATAGTCTAAAGAATCATCCTTGGGTTCCTCTCCTTGGCTCCCTTATATATGCCTTCAAGTTCGGCCGTCTTTCCTTTTTTCCCCAGATTCGAGTTTATATCTTCGCGGAAATATTCTATTTTTCTCGATTTTCATGATTATCCTTCGAAACTTGACATTTATATTATTTCACGAATATTCGATAAATAATCATAGTAACATGGGATCATTATCGTCTAAAATCGTAAGTGGGCTTTTGCCGCATTTTAGACTTCCTTGGGCCGTGTCTTTGACTTAAGCGTTTTTACGATTTCTTTCGGAGAAATCTCCTTTCGTATGACGTTGGTTTAATGAAATAGTGGAAACCATTCGTATAGCTGATATAAACATGGTGTTTATGTTAACCGTTATCGTTTTATACGATTGATTCGAATTCATACAAGAATAAGTCTTTGTTAATTTTATTGTAGAGTTTCGACGGTAAGTTCAATCGAGATGAAAAAAGAGGCAGTTTGATCGAGGATCAAACTTGAAGGAGAGAGTTCTGGAGAGTGAGACAAGAGTGCATGTTTTGGGATTGATCCAGGTCGCCATATTGTCTGTCCTACTCGCAATATGGCGAGTTGGACGTGGTGTGTCCTACTCGCAATATGGCGAGTTGGACGAGGGCGTGGCCGTTTTGATATTCTGAGGATATCTACTTAAGACCTTTCAGAAATTATTTTGGGAAATTTCCTTAAGAGTAGCAATCTTAGACATTGATTTCGAGATTATTGTTTTGACCCCAATCATTCGGTATCTCTAGTATTCTCTGCAATCAACACATCTTGAATAGTGCTATAGAATGGTTAGATAATAAGTAAAATTCAAACTGATCATAATCGGTTTATTGACTCAATAAAATTCAATAAAACACGTAAGAATTAAAACTCCAAAATAGATAGCAATATCAGTAAACTTCCTCCAAACTTAAATAACAATATTCTCAGTGTTATCCCGTCTCGATGAGGTGAGAAAAATGAAATCATAAGTAAAAGTTTACGGAAGAAATTGATACCAGACTCTGTAATGAGTGTCAACCGATGGTAAGTGATGGGTGTCACCCGATGGTATCGGTATCAACTGATGGTAGTGCATTGTCGTCGACTGATGCTAGTTCTCAATCTTCCTGTTTTTTTTCCCCGCTGCAAATAAAGAAAAATACGAAATTAGTAAAATTATGAAAATAAAATGAATTTAAAACATACATTATAGTTGTTTGCCTCACAATCAGTGCTTGGTTATAGTCTTTAGCTTGACGTTTAGCACCATATGGACTAAGATTGGTGTAGAGTATCACTTGTTGGAAAACAAGTGTCCACATCTTCTTTGCTCATTTGAACCAGGTACCAATGAAGGTTCTCATGGCTTCTTCCCCTCTATTTTTTTGGTTTTCCATGTTCTCCTTAATGATCTCAATTTAACTCATCTTTTCCTGAAGGTTATCAATGCGTTTGTGTAACCAGCCAATCATGTTATCTATGGGTATGAATATGTCATCCAATCTTCTGGAGATATCTTCCATCATCATCTCTTGAGATGCCATAACACCATCAAGTTTATCATCTAACAGCTTCTCAGTTACCAGTTGCTGTCTAAATGGTCCACGTGAAGCGTCGATCGATGGTCATGAGTGTCTCTCAATCGATGGGGCTTGGTCTGCTTTATTCGTGTGATGTCTCTGAATCATCTGATGACTATAGTCCATCTTTTTCTTCATATCTTCCATGCACGTGGTTAACCAGTGGATACTGTTGTTGAATGGGTATAGATGTCATCAATACTCGTGTAGTAGTCATCCATCAACATTTCCTGTGCTCTGTAGATTCCTTGTACCATGTCATCTACTTCTACTCTGCTGTATAGTCAGCTGATGGTCTGGTCTCCTTAAATACTTTGCAAACTCTTGCAAACAAAATTGAGTGTAGCCAATCAATGTTGTTCTTTGGAGAATCTTTCTTATTCTTCTTTGGATACATTGATGATTTTCTATCCATGTCTCCTGCATTGCCATCTTCATCTCTATAAACTCCATACTCATCTCTGGTTTCCCAACGAATCTTCTTCTAGCTGGATTCTTATAAGATCTGTATCCTTTTGCTGAATTAGCGTCAATCGATGGTATTGGGGCACCGTCAATCGATGTTGCATTCCTGGTTCCATGGGATGCTCTAAAATTTCCATCTTCCTCAAGTGCAAGAGAACAGTACTTGATTACTTCTTCTTCAAGATAGGAAGTGTCGTATTCTTGGTTAGCCATGTCGTTCCCTGGGTCATGATCGTCGATCGATGTTAAAGGGTGGGTATAGATTGATTGTTGATTGACAACGTCGATCGATTGTATGGGTTGGGTGTCGATCGATGTTCCATCATCTGACTCCTTCTCTTACTCGAAATAGCAGAAACATGTAGCCACAAGTCTTGGTTCATGAACCAAATCAATGAGAGCAGTCTTGGTTCTAGTTTGAAAAGGTTCATAGTAAAGATTTTGATCAATAAGGTAAAGATATAACTTGTTTGTCCTCATCTCGAATACTGCTCCTACAGTGACCATGAAATCTCTTCCAAGTAGTAGGGATGAATTTTGCTCTTTTTGGTCGTCCAGGACATGAAAATCTACAAGAATTAGGGCATCACTGATTTTCACTTAGAGGTATTCGACTATTCCTCCTGAATTTACCTTAGAACATTCCACAAAAGTGAATTGAATAACTAGAAGGTTCCACCTTTAAGTTGAGCACCTCTGCCATGGTTATTGGCACAATGCTTACTGAAGAACTGGTGTCGCAGAGTGCATGAGGGTAGTCATGTCCCATGATGCTACAAGGAACTCCAAACTTTCCAAGGTCTCTTCTCTTCTTCAACTTAACCCAGTGCTCTATCTTCTCCCTCAGATGATTAAACATTCTTTCAATGTCCTCATCAGTCGCCTTGGTTTCTCTTAAGAACATCCACAATCTGTGAGTGTAATAAGCTTGCTTGAATGGGGTTTCTAAAGGTATTCTAAGGACACTTTTAGTAAAGCCATCCATCACTTTCTCATTAGCTTCCCTTCTAAGATGCTTAGGAATCTTCTTATTTTTTCTAGTATGTCCATTCATAGCTTTCTCCATTACCATATGGGCTGAAATATTTGTCTGTCTAGGTTTGGGTAGGGTGGGGGCGAGTTCTTATAAGTATATATAAGGCTTAGGTCTATACTTGGCAACCAACATACTTTTTTTCGATTGGCCGTCGACTGACTGGCAGGGTATGGTCGTTGATCGATGTTCATCTCTTCATGCTCAGGTTTTTCAAGTGCCATTGATCAATTATCAGCTTGGGTTGTCGATCAATGGTCGCTTGAACATGGCAGTGGATTTTTACGAATTTTTTGCTCTTGATGCCTAATCTCTTCCACAACTTCCCAAAAATCATCATCAATGATGGCACTGACGTGATGCTTCTGTTCAGCCTCAATTTTTCCTTGATCAAAGATTCTTGTCTCCTCACAGCCTCACTGGTCAGAACCACTTGATTCTCTAGCTTCTTCACATGGATGTTGAGAGCTTCAAACTTTGTGTTGAGACTGGTATAGAAAACATTAATCTTTCCATTGAAGTCTATTGTCATCCTCTGCTCTCCTTCCAAAACCTTGTAAATCATGGCTTCAATCTTATTCTCCTGGGTATCTGATGGGGTGTTATGATAGTAATTTGCTTCATAGGTTCTATTATTGTTGTAGGGTCTTTATTGTTGTGATCCTTGATTGTAGCCACTCCTCTAACCATTGCCATAAGAGTTCATGTTGCTCTGGTTCCCATATCTCTAGAATCCATTTTCAACAAAGTTCAAATCCTCTTCTTCACCTTTCTTATTGTCAGATTATATAGCTTCTACACCTTCTCTGAAGTAACTTGCTTCTTCAGAAACCTCTGAACACTATCTAACCTGGCTTTTACTTCTTCCATTTGATCTTGGTAAGTGTAGGGGCTGATTTTCTTCTCTCATGATCATTGTTCTTGGTGTTGTTGCTAGCTGCCAAATTCTTTACCAATCTGGCAGCTTCTACAAAATTTCTAGTGCAGAATTTTCCCTCACTGGATGTGTCAAAAATCATCTGGTATGACAAATCAATACCTCTGAATAAAGTGCTTAGAAGTTGCACTTCATTGAATCTATGATGTAGACAATCTCTTTTATAGGTTTTGAATCTGTTCCAGGAGTTTCTGAAAGACTCTGCATGTTCCTGTGTGAATGTGGCAATTCTGCTCCTCAAATCTTCAGCTTTAGCATCATCAAAGAAATTACGCAGGAAGACGTTTTTGATGTCTGTCCAGGATGTAAGAGATCTTGGTGATAGCTTCTTAAGCCAATATGAAACATCTCTAGCAAGTGAATATTTGAAGAGCTTGCATAGAAGATAGTCCTATGGGACTACAATAGCTTAAATGGCAGACACAAGATCTTCAAATCTCTCCAGATGATCCCTAGGGTGCTCATGGAAATGTCCATGAAACGGTGTCTGCGCCACAAGTTTGAAATAGTCTAGCTTCAACTCAAAATCGATCCTCTGGAAAGATGGAGAACGAATAGCAGATATGTTAGCATAGAATTGATCTGGACGTTCTTCTGGTTCATGGATTACAGTACCCTGTTAGCATAGGTTGATTACAGTACCCTGATCATCTTCTCTGACCTGTTGCATTACGCATATGACATTCAAAGTCATGGAGGTCTCCTCTCTCATTCCTAGTCAATATCAGCATAACAACCATCTCTTGTCATGAATCACTGTCGATCGATGTCTCGGGACTGGTGTCGATCGAAGCTGGCAGATGAGTGTCGATCGATGAAGAAGTGTTGGAGTCGATTGATTGTTTTCGCTTCTCCTTGCGGATGCTATGTTCGATTGCTGCTGGGTTAGGGAAAACTAAGTCTTTTTCCTTGTAGCTTTTGGTACTGCTGGGCATGCTCCTGAAAGACAATAGAAAAAGGTTTTTTGTAAGTGAACTGAAAAGAAAACGTAGATAAAACTTGCAAAAAAAATCTATGGCGATCTTTGCTCACCAGCAATTACGCCAAATTTGATACGTGCTCAAATTACGCTAGGTGAGCTACTGATTACGATCTCAAATAAGAGGTTCAATTGTAGTGATCAGGGACAGAAACCACAGAGAGTGATGGCACACAATAGATTGATAATCAACTTAGTTATGCTAGAAAATTTAATAAACTTTAAGAAACAGTAAATCAGGAATGAGTTTGTTGTAAGCAATTACAAAAAATAGCTAGATCTAGGGTTTTCATGTAGTGAATTATAATGGATGGGAACCCAGGGATTTTCAATCATATAACACGAATTTAATAAGGAAAGATATAACTGATATCTATCTATGGCTAAGCTCTAAGTCTACAACTTTCGTATGCAAATTCAGAATCATCATCGATTGATGGTATGCAAACGGCATAGATCGATGGTTTTCTTAGTCAAGCATTAAACGATCAGATTCGCTAAGTTCACTTAGAATTAGTAGACTATTTTCTCGATTATTTCTAGCAACTTAAGCTCAACATGATTTTTTTAGGTAATGATCATATCTTGCAGATACCGATTATCCTAATATCAAGGTTCTAGTTAGCTACTCAAGAACATAAGTAATAAGCACAATACTGAAGATAGATCTTATAATCAATCTAGCAATTTTCATTGTTTGGCTAGTCCGTCAAAACCACTAATAAACCCTAAATCTAACAAAAAATCTATTCAAACATAGCTAAATAGAATATAATCATAAATATAAAATAATGCATAAGATTAGGGATAGAAAATGGGGTTCTAATAACAAAGCTTTTAAGAATAATAATGCATAAGATTAGGGATAGAAAAATAGGGTTTCAATAACAAAGCTTGAAAGAAGTCTTGATCTTCTCCCATAAAACTACTAAAATTTCTTAACTTTTTAAAAAGTTCCTTTTGCATAAAAAATAAGCAACGATAATATAAACTTGGTAAAACTCGTCTAGGAGCAATCTTGTAATTCCTGTGACTTGGACTTCAAGTCGAGTATTATGTAATTGGGATTATGTGTGCTAACCGTCGATCGACGGCAAAGATACGTTGTCGATTGACACAACTCTTTGTTTTTGACTCGTACATGCTGGTTTTGATCAGATACGAGGTTTCTCTCTTTTTGAGCTCTTTAAAATCTTATAGTCTCTACAATGCTTTAAAATGTAGATAGACTTAAAAAAAAACTCTAAAATACATTGTATACATACATACCAAACTCTAAATAAGACCTATAATATAGTCTAAAGTGATAAATATTAGAAAATATTTACCAATAAAATTTTTCATCGGGAATATTTTAAACCTTTCCGACAAATTTTCAAAGAAATTTTCTGTGGACATTATTATCGAAAATTTATCAAAAATCCGTTTGGAATTTAAAAATAAAAATGCATGAGCTATAATTCGCTGATTCGACTCAACTCAATTTTCTACGAGCACAATCTTTATTTTTTAAATTTATTTAATAAATAAATTTATTGATCGACTTAAATTAGATCACGAACTACCCTTTTATTTATTCTTAAATCCCCACAGTAGCTTATTATGTAATTTCGCAAAACGACTACATAACTTGGCGGAATGAAGACACAATCTTATCCACTAGATATGTCAAAGAGATAAAATAAACAACGAGCACGAGTGATCGACGTGCATTTTCTACAGCTTGACACAACGTGTCGTGTCGTTGTTGCCATGCAATGTTGTCATTCTATACACCTGATCTTGCGTGTCTTCTCTCCTCGTCTCATCACCGTTTTGTTAAAATCTATTAAAAAAATAGTTGTATTTATATATAACGCATAAGTAAATGGTCGTTGAGAGTCAACATCGTTAATGCGTTTTGATCGAAGATGGAATTGATAAACGATTTCCTCAATCTAACTGCACCTTTCTTCACTTTCTTTGGTCTTTGCTTCTTCTTGTCTCCTTTTTACTTCTTCAAGTTCATGCAGTCTATCTTCTCGACCATTTTATCGGAAAATCTCTATGGGAAAGTGGTTCTCATCACTGGTGCTTCCTCCGGGATCGGCGAGGTTTGGTTATAATGCATTTATTCTACAGTTTTAGACCCAAGAAAGTAATATTATTTATTCGAGTGTTACATATTATTATTATTATCATCAGCAATTGGCATATGAGTACGCAAGTAAAGGTGCATGTTTGGCTCTGACCGCCCGAAGGAAGAACCGTCTAGAGGAAGTGGCCGAGATTGCTCGTGAAGTTGGATCGCCCAACGTTGTCACCGTTCATGCCGATGTCTCTAAGCCTGATGATTGTAGACGAATCGTAGATGAGACAATCACCCATTTTGGCAGATGTGAGTCAGCCAAAACGTTCTTTCGCGTCAAAACCGGCCTTTGTAGTTACTTTTTCTAACGAAAGTAATAATATATTTATATGAATAAGAGTAGATAAAATAAGAAATATGTCTTTGGTCTTATTAGTCTCAAAGTTAACCCAGTAGTCTGTTTTGGTTAATCTATTGTTGACTTGCTTTGACCTTGCAGTGGATCATCTAGTAAATAATGCTGGAATAACGCAGATTTCAATGTTTGAGAACATCGAAGAAATAACTAGGACAAGATCAGTTATGCATGGTAATGTTATGATGATTGTAATATAGAGATCAACTAAATGTTGGATCATGGACCTATCTTTGAATATATACTAGGATATTAACTTCTGGGGATCGGTTTATACAACTCGCGCTGCGCTTCCTTATCTTCGACAAAGCAATGGTAAGATTGTGGCCATGTCATCATCTGCGGCATGGCTAACAGCCCCACGGATGAGCTTTTACAATGTAAGTCACTATATATACAATCTCTTAGTACAGTGTCACGTTAGTCCAACGTTGATTTTGAGTAATTGTTACATGATTACTTTAATTAGGCAAGCAAAGCTGCTTTGTTGAACTTCTTTGAGACACTGAGAGTTGAACTTGGCGGAGATGTACACATTACAATCGTTACGCCAGGTTTTACAGAATTTGAACTCGCACAAGGCAAGTATTTCTCTGCTGAAGGCGAGTTAGTAGTCGACCAAGATGTCAGAGATGTAAGTCAAAGCTAACTCCTTAATCTACATGTACATTGTTGAATAGTGATGTGTTGTATCTGTTATAAAATGATCCTCTGCATAACAAGGTTCAAGTAGGAGGATTTCCGGTAGCATCAGTATCAAGTTGTGCAAAAGAGATAGTGAACGGTGTGTGCCGGAAACAAAGATACGTGACCGAACCATCATGGTTTAAGATGACGTACCTTTGGAAAGTATTTTGTCCGGAACTGATTGATTGGGGTTGCCGGGTACTGTTCTTGACCGCACGTGGTACGTCTGAGGAAAATGGACTCAACAAGGAGAGCTTGAGCATTCCGGGTGAACCGGGTGTCCTGTACCCCGAACCTATCATGACGTTTTGAGATCAAATCGAAGTAGCTAGAGTGAGGGTGATACTTCATAAATAAGTCGGACGCAGTGACTATAATATATTAGTTCTCACAGTAGAGCTTGTTTTGTGAACCTTAAATGTGTATGATGTTGATATGTTACTGTTTGTTTGTATAAATACGAATAAGTGAACTGTGTAACGCCATACATGCATATAGACAAATCCAACCAAACCAACAAAATGTATGCTGATGTTTATACTATGTACGATTAGGGGAGAAATGACAAACCAAACTACAAATCCTTCAAAGAAACCAAATTGAAAGAAGGAAATATCCCTTCTAATCTGTTGTAAATGATGATGACACATAACATAAAGAGAAATGAAGAAATTATTATTTGAATCCTGCCAGGCAAAGTGAAGGGATTCCGCTTTTCCTTACAAATTTTGGATTGCACCAAGCAAGGTTATTTTCAGATTTTTCCTATAACTAGAATTTATAAACAATATTTCTCAATGAAAATTCAGTTCAATTCATCTAGTCTATTCAGGCAATCTCATAATTAAATTCAGATTGCTGTCTCCGAATGATTGGTCCATGGCATGACTGTTCGTCCATTTATATAATCTTTCCTTGTAATCATCTTGCTTCCTTGTCCAGTTAACTAGATCATTACTTCACTAAATTCCTTTGTTCCTAAGTTACTTTACCAACCATCATCAGTAGCAAAAAGAGACGACTCAGTCTTCCACCACGTCCAGTACATAAAACATTTCACAATCCACTATTGATCCTCTCATGATTAGTCTGAACACATTCGGCCAAGAGCCCTTAGTTTCAAGTATCTCCTCGCAGACACTGAATTTCCAACTTTCGGCCAACATGCCTACTAGTACGATGATTATCCATCACCTACTATGATTCATCGCGCCATTATCTCCTCAGAAAACTCGGCTCCTTAGCCAGCATAGTATCACCACGACCGTAAGCTGCTCATTCACGTTTTGAGTCATGCAACCATGACTCATATGAGCAGATCCCCTCACCCTGAATGTCTCAAACGACCACGAGAATCATACACTTGAGGTACGGTGGTTCATTCCTGGATCAGACTCCCTTTTAGACTGATTCACAATCAAATTTCCATGGTTAATTTTCGGTTAACCATCGGCTCAGATGTATGCGGATTCACCCGATACAACTATCCATTTTTCAAAATCTCCCCTTTAAGACTCGTGATTCATCCTTCTACAACAATAACAACCGGTTCTTCAGTACCCTCTAGAATCTTCGCTTATCACCAAGCATCATACTCTGATTTGTACAAACCAAACCATTACTCCACCGCCATGACATGCACCCTTGGTTCCTAAGATGTAATACCCGATCAGTCTGACCCTTTCACACAATATATTCTCCCAAAACAAAACAAGAGAGTGTCGGAATCACCATATTGACTCGCGACCCCTTAGCTATGATCTAGATCAACCCTCCAGCCATCTCTCTCTTTTTTCCTCGATCAGTTCATCCCTGTATCTCCCGAGTTTCTCTGTGTTATCCATAAATTGAATCTTCCCCTTTCTCTGTGTTTTCCATAACTTGAATCTTCCCCTTCCTCTGTGTCAGAAACTGACTGACTATCATTCCTTCTGAAGAAAGTAGTAGTTAGAACCGCTTCTTGTTATCTCTTTGCTCGGACACGACACAAACCACACCGAGCACCACTTTTGAGAATCCGGCCCAATGATCTATGATCATCCAGAACCATGCTCGACCTTCTCCTCTTTTTTTCTCTTTTGGGTTCTCCATCTTTAGTTTATGTTTCTTCTCCGGGAGTAACTTCCTACTTGCCCCTGAAAATCAGTATTAAGACAATTTGACGGTTACCTCCCTTATTTCTTAGCCGTTCTCTCCTTAGCAAGTTAGTATAACTGCTCTAAACCGGTTTTACTAAACTACCATCAACTGCTCTTTCTTCGTCCAACAACTTTAAGACAGTTTCCTGAATCAATAACTGCTCCGCAACAATTAGTCATCCAGTAAATGCTCTGGATAACTGTTCTAGAACCGCTCGAGTAGCTGATCATTCATCTGCTCATTGTCCTGTCCAGTAATCCTTTCAGTAATTTCCAGATAACTGTTCCCGTCTATTTCCTTGGACCATCAGTATATGTTTGGCTCAATAATTTTTCTCGTTAAAGGGCATATCGTTCAGTCCATGCACTGACTGACATATCTCGGTTGACAATCTATCCTTGTTGTTCGAATCTGACCAGATTTTTTCTGACAATCTCAACCCCTATGTCCGGACCTGACACTATTGTCCTAATCTTACCAATACTAATCAAATGACAAGTCCAACACCGACTGTTTTTTCGGATTAGTCTAGCCAAACCCGTCCTTGGATTGTTCCAACTCAGTCTGCAAAACACGAATGCTACACATATCCCCCACTTGGAATGAATTCTGTGACAACCCTCCCCTGGTCAACTCAGCCGTTCACCCACCAGGCTCGAACCACTCACAGGTCTGCAGACCACCGACCCCAACCCCTCACTGTCACCTCCCTCGGGTGAGGGCCCTGCCCTCACCGGGTTCGGCCTTGGGCTAAACTGCCGACAGTAGGTTGTTGGTGAGGTTCGAACCCCCGACCTCACCCTTTAACAACTCTCCTCTAGAGAAGCTGACACCAATTGATCTGCAACACCCGTCACCCATTACCTGGATGACAGCGTGTCACTCCCGACGTGTCATCATACAACTAGGTGACACCCGTCACTACAAAATAAAGGCGACGGGCCACCAATAATATCTCATAACATAAAAGCCCAAATACCCAAATACACTCACCCAAGCCCAATAAAATCCGAATGAAAAATCCAGTAGCACCAAGTCCGTCCAAATATCAAATAGTTGTTTGTCTCACCTGAAATGGGAAGAAGGAGGGTGAGCAACATGGAAGTCGCTCAGTGAGTATGGGATGTTATTCCCGTAGTCCGCGGACACGGTCATAACACACCGAATAAAGATAATTTAACTCTAATACATGTCAATCACAGTACCTAAAGTACCCACACAACAAACAATGGTCCTAGCGAGGCTAGCACTCGCTGCCCACTCACGGGCCAACAATATAGCTGGGATAGTGCCCACAACACCGCCCGTAGACGATTTATCGACACACATAATAGACTACGTCCTGACCGGTCGACTATAGTCGGACCGTAGTCGGCATACAATTCGGCATACAGGTGTACATCTCTGTATCCGTCACAATCATCTCAAACTAGAATTACATTAAATGAAGCAATCAATGTTGAATCTTCTATCATCCTAAGTCCGGTTTATCAAAGAACCTAGTACTATACACGCAAGACAGACTCGATTTCACAGAGACGGAACATACTAGAAATAAATTATAGTTATTCAATGTCCTAAGATCGTATACGAGAAGTAGGGGAATAGCCCTCACCTTATCAACTTGGAAAAGTGGTATCTATGAACTCCTGATGGTCAAATAGACTCCAAATCTGAAATCAGGGCGAAATTTCGAGTCAGAACGCCTTTCGAACGGGTTAAAACGGGTCTGATTAAGGTTTACCAAAAAGTCAACCCGCAGGTCAACTCTTAATAAAATAATATTAAATTAATTAATTAATTAATTAAATTAATTAATTAAATTAAACCGAAATTCAATTGATTTAACCGCCGGTTTATCCTAACCGAACCGAAATTCAATTGAACCGATCAAACCGGTCAAAGAACCGATGACCGAGTCAACTCAGTCATTGACCGAGTCAACCGGCGAGTCACAGCGACTCCGGCGGCGGATCCGGCGGCGGCGACGGCGGCGGCGCGGTGGTCCGGCGGCGATCCGGCGGTGGTCCGGCGATTTTCCGGCGAAACTTCTCATGGCGATTGCGGGCGCGTCCGAGCTCCGTTTGAGGCGCGGTCGGCGGCTACGGCTTCGTCTCGACGAGAGGAACGCGATGGTGGTCTCGGATTTACGAGATTCATCACGGTTAGAAAGTTATGGGCGTTTTACTAAACGAACGAAAATAAAACTCTATGGGTGGTGGTTTCCGGTGCTTACCAACTCCGGAGAAAGGCAGCGACGAGCTGTACACGGTATGAGGGTGCAGTGGCTCCGGTGTCGTGCTCTGCCGGAGACTTTCTCTCTCTCCTCTCTCTCCTCTCTCTCCTCTTCTTCTTCTCTTCTTCCTCTCTTCTCCCGTTTCTTCCTCTTCTCCCTTTTTCTTTTCTCTAATTTTCTTGTTGGTGGAAAGTGGTGGAGGGAAGTGGAGTTAGTGGAGTGGGTGAAGGTAGGGTTGAGATATGATTGTGTTGAGTGAGTGGAGGGATGAAAAATGAGGTTGTTACAAATTCTTCCTCGAATTCAACGGTCAATAGAACCCTTTTCTATCTCCTTATATCATTTCCTGACTTTTGGCATTTGCTTGCCTTAACTCAGTTCTCGGACTTTCTCGGTTTTCTCTTGCCTTAGTAGTTTTTTTCCGGTCATTGCCATTATTCAGATCTTGATTCCTTATACATTGATCAAAATCATAGTAAGATTCAATTTTACTGACTTGATCTTCTTAAACTTTTTTCTCTACCTATTATTTAGTCTCAAAAAATTCGGTTCCGGTCACAAAATAACCAAGAATAGTAGTTCTTACTTTCAAGCAATCTTTTGGTGATCGAGCACATGTTGGCAAGAACACTTGACCCCCAAAAATGTTATTCTGCTTTACCTCAATTCTCGATATTTTAACTCACTATCTTAGTTAAGTTGTCCAGTCTTCTTTTCCATAGTCACTCCTTGATTCGATCTCTTTCCTACCCAGATTCAGTGCAAACCACTCTTAACCCATTCATGACTTGACTATATGACTTAGCATAATCTGATCCTTCCTTACCACGGACCAACAAATTTTTATAGGATCCTTCCTGATACTTGTTGATGCTTCTTGATATCTCATGATCTTTATAGGTTTTAAATGGATCGATCTTGATCCTTCCAGACATCGATTCCCAAATCATACACTTGATCTTTTTCACAATTTTCCTTTCGGTCTCAGTCCTTCCCTGGTCACAACCCTGCAATGGTGAAATCATCTTGTTCTCATTGACACAGTCACAATATGTCTTTGTAAGTTTAAGTTAGTTTAGATGAGATTTAGCTGAAGAACATCAAGAATATGAAGAACTTTGGAGGAGAGAGAGAGAGAGATATTCGTAGAGAGGAGAGAGGGGAGAGTAAACGATTAAAAGAGGAGTTGTTTCTCCTTAATTTATTCAGTTTGCCTAATACATTGTTTTATAGGGAACCAAATAAAGAGATAGAGGACAATGACAAGAAGAATAAAAAAAGAGAAACAATAAACAAAGAAGCTTTTGGTTGAGGTGAAAGTGACCTCTCTTGAACGATTCCTTGCCTAATCCAGAACATGTGACTCTTCCATTTGTAGATTCAAACTTGGTCAAATAGCTCCCCAACGGTCTCCTTCCCATCCGTGACCAAGGTAGACAAGTAAAGAGACTTTACTTGTCTTCCAAGTCAAGTTAGGTCTACTCTTGGATGACTTGAGTCCCAAGTCTGTACGTAATGGCCTTGTTCTTCAAGCATCTGAGTTTCTTCTCCACTTTGTCTATTTTGATCAGTGTCTCTTTTTCTCTTCTAGTTCTTCATCTGAATACTCCCCCTCAAGCTTGGCCATAGGGACTGGTCAATCTTGGAAACATGAAGAACCTCCCTCATTAAAATCTTAATGTGTAAAACACATTGGGAGAAAAACACATCAAGGAAAAAGAGTAGAGGTCTCAATGCAAGGAGAGATAATGAGAGGTAAGGTCTATGAGTCTCAATTTCGAGTGGATGAACTCACAGACTTTGGTGCTTGCAGCCTTGGTAAATATGTCAGCCAACTGATCTTCAATTCTGGTGTAGCAAGGTAGGATGATTTGTTTCTTCACAACTTGTCTAACCTTGTGGCATTCTACCTCAATATGTTTGGTTCTCTCTTGAAAAACTGAGTTGCTTGCTATGTTAATAGCAGCTTGGTTATCACAGTGCATGGTGATTGGTGATGTAGTCTCAATCCCCAAGTCACTTAGAAATCCCTTGATCCATACCAGCTCGTTGGTGAGCTTCCTCATAGCCCTATACTCAGCTTTAACACTTAAGCATGACACAAACTTTTGCTTCTTGCTTTTCCAGGTTACCAAGTTACCTCCAATGAAGGTGCAATATTCAGTTGTTGATCTTCTATCAGCTCTGTCTCTTGCCCAATCAGCATCACGGTAAGCCAATAATATATGTGCTTCCATTGCAAGCCATCCAAACTCCTTGACCAGGTGCCTCCCTCAGGTATGTCATGATCCTCTCCACCATGTTCCAATGATGGACCTTAGGCGCATGCATGTGTTGGCTGACTTGGTTCACAGTAAAGCATATATCTGGCCTAGTGATGGTTAGGTAAATGAGCTTTCTAACTATCCTTCTCTACTGCTTCACATCACCATACGACTTGTCTTCAAACTCCCTCTCTCTGAGTACTTTGTATCCCTCTTCCAATGGTGTTTTGGCTGGTTTTCCTCCAAGGTTTCATGCCTCATTTAAAAGATCAAGTGTGTACTTCCTCTGAGACAAGAAGAGCCCCTATTTAGTGCGGCATACTTATAACCAAAGGAAGTACTTGAGTTCACCTAAATCTTTAATATCAAATACAGACGTAAGGAATACCTTGTTTTCTTTGATGCCTTCTTGGTCACTGCATGTGATGATTATATCATCAACATAGACCAAAATGACAATAATTCCTCTTGGGGCAGGGAGTGTGAACAAGGTGTGATCATCCTCTGATTTCCTGAAGCCTCTTCCATTCAAGGTGGTACTTAGCTTGTGGTACCATGCCCTAGGAGATTGCTTCAGTCCATAGATTGCCTTCTTAAGTCTGAGAACATTTCCAGGCTTACCAGCTTCTCAAGGCCAGGAGGTGGATGCATATAGAACTCATCTTCTAACTCTCCTTGAAGGAAAGAATTCTTGACATCCGTCTGACACAGTTCCCATTCCAGGTTGGTTGCAATAGATAGGATGATCCGAATTGTATGAAGTTTGGCTATTGGTGCAAATGTGTCTACATAGTCTTCTCCATAGGTCTGAGTGAAACCTCTTGCAACTAGCCTTGACTTCTTTCTCTCTTCCTTGCCATTTGGTAAATACTTGATAGTGAACACCCATTTGCTTGAAACTGCCTTCTTGCCCTTTGGGAGTTCACTTTTATACCAAGTATCATTGATGATCATGGCATTTACTTCATCATCAACAGAGTCCTTCCATTCCTTACTCTCCATTGCTTCCTCATAAGACCTTGGTACATACCCTTGATCTAACCCAGTGATGAAAGCTTGATGCTCGAGTGGAAATCCTACAAGATAGCACATTGCTGAGATTGGATGAGGTACTGCTTGACTGTTATAGTAGACACTTGTAGTCACCCAGTTTGAATGAGGGTTCCTTGTCCTTGTACTCCTCCTTAGTGGTTGAACCTGAACCTAAACTTTTTTCTGCTCTCCTTCCTCTTCAACTTGAGCAGTCTCCTGTTCATATACAATTTACTGATCATGAGTCTCTGAACCTTGTTGTTGTTATGGTTTAGGATCATTGCCCCATGCAGGATCAGGATGAGTGACCTCTTCACCCTCTCGTCCAGTCTCAGCTGAAGGAGAGGCTGTTTTAGGGACCTCTTTTGGGTTTGAAAAACTGATTCCAAGATTCTCCATCAGCATCCTCAGATTAGTTTCTCTATCTGAGGGAGCTTGAGACAGATCCTTCAAGCTATCCCAACTTTTCTCATCAAAGAATCTCTTTAATTCCAAGAACTTCACATCTCTAGAAACCATAACTTTCCTTGTCTCTGAAAAATAGCATTTGTAGCCTTTCTGGCTTGGTGAGTACCAAATGAAGATAACTTTGACACATTTAGCTTCTAGCTTGTTTCTTAGTTCATATGGTATCAAGAAAAAGTACACACACCCAAACGCACGCAAATGGTCAATAGATGGATATGTTTTGTTCAATACCTCATACGGAGAGACATCTTGGAGGATCTTAGTAGGAATCTTGTTGATTAAGTAGCAAGCAGTGATCATAACATCTCCCCAAAACCATTTAGGAACATTGGTGTGAGACATCATGCTTATGGCTACCTCCATTAAAGGTCGATTCTTCCTCTCAGCTACCCCATTTTCTGTGGATTATAAGGTCAACTTGTCTGGTGAATGATCCCATGTTTGTTGAGTTAAGCTTTGAAAAAATTACTGGTGTACTCCCCTCCATTGTCTGATCTAAAAATTTTGATCTTAACATTGAAATGGTTAGTTATGTAGTTTTGAAAGTTTATAAATGCCTATAACACTCTATCCTTTGTTAGAAGCAAGGTTAACCCAGTGTATTTTGATTTCTCATCTATAAATGTCACAAAGACTTATGTTTTCTCTAGATAAACATGGTGCAATCCAAACATTAGAATGAATGAGATCAAAGCAACTTTCATATATAGTCATTGATTTAGGGTAAACAGGTGCAACCCAAACATCAGAATGAACGAGATCAAAGCAACTTTCATACATAGTCATTGATTTAGGGAAAACAGATTTGCAATGTTTGCCAAGAATAAAAACCTCACAACTATAATTCTTAAACGAGATACTAGGCAACATCAAGCTTAGTGCACGTGAGTGAGGGTGTCCTAGTCTAGCATGCCACATTGCATCTTTAGGTAAAGCAGGAGATGAACTAAAATCATAAGATAAATCAGATAAGAATTTGGTGTCTTCAAGCAGATACGAGCCCTCATTGGTCAGACCTTTACCAAGTAAACTACTGGTCTTAATATCCTGAAAGTAAACATCATTAAGAATAAAAACAGCAAGGGAATTCCGATCACTGGTAGCCTTCTTGACATAAAGCAAATTTGAAGTGAATGTAGGCATGTTAAATGTCTTTGAATCTTTGTTAAACAGTTTCAGGTTCCCTATACCTTTAATGGGTACTTTCTCACCATTAGCAATCATCACATTTCCTAAGGCAGGTTTTATGTTACTAATTAGACTAGCATCACTAATCATCTGGTGAGAGGCCCCTGAATCTATCACTAGTGGTTTAGGATTTTGACCAGTAGTGTGTAAAGCATTTAAAGAGGTTCCAAGAACAATACCAGAGTTCTCCTTGAGGGCTTTGATGAGAGCATCAACGTCTGACCTCTTGATAGTCTCATCTTGAGTGGTCCTCAAGGTAGACAGATCACTTGTCGCCATGGCTTTAGCTTCAACAAATACATTTGAGGCAACATGAGAGCGCATGGTTAAGCACATAGATGGAGTGGATGGTTATGGTGTGTCAGTTGAGAAGTGTGCTCTTCTATCCATGTACTGACTCCTTGGCTCTTTAAACTTGGCCGGCTTGTGGTGAGTGAGGATGAAGAATCCAACACTTGTCCTTCATGTGTCCTTTCGTCTTGCAATGATCACACACCCACAACTTCCTATCATCCTGCTTGTAGTATCCTTTGTTAGCTAATGCCACTTCCACCTTGTGAGCTATTGTGAGCTCTCCTTTTCCTTCAAACAGACCCACTGACCCTTGTTCCCTCTGAATTTGAGCACATACTTCATCCATATATTAACTTCTCAGCTCCGAGTATGTGCTTAATTAAATCATTTTAGCAAGGGTTAAGAGTCAGAAGCAGTCCAAAGACATTGTCTTGCTCACGCCTTTCATTCAAGACCACTGGATTAGTTGTGCTTGGTTTGAGCATTTCAAACTCAGCCCACAGTGACCTGAACTTCCCAAAGAACTGATTAAAGTCCATGTCCTCTTGCTTGAGAGAGTTAATGGCTCGCTTCACTTCAAATACCTTGCTGAGGTTGGAGACATTTCCATACACCTTATGCAGAGTATCCCACAGTTCCTTAGAGGTTTAACAGTAGGAGTAAGCCTCTAAGATACTTGGTCAAGAGAGTTTTGGATGGCTGACAGCAGCAGAAAGTCCTTCTTAATCCATTTGGTTTCATCAACACTCACAATCTCATGGCCATCTTCACCTTGTGCCACCAGCTTTGGAGCTTGACCATCTGCCACATGACTCCAAAAGCCTCGACCACCAAGAGCAGTCTTCACAAGTCTTGACCAGAGAAGATAGTGTAACCCTTTTAGAGTTACTGGAACCACAACAGCCTTGGTTTGCTCCATCTTGGATGCTATGGACTGTTGGGTAATAGAGTTTTCTTGAAAAACTTGAAAATTTGGCGAACTGGAAATGAGAGATTCTCAAGAACAACTTGTATACTATAGGAATCTTATTGATATATCCAGAGAAACAAGAGGAAACAAGAAGAAATAAGAGAATTCGACGGAAACAGAGGAAAAACAGAGGACCCTTGCTATTATCCACTGGATAATAGTTTAGGTTTTGCTGGAAACTGGAAAAATGATGAAGAAGAGTATGTTGCGGAAGTAGTATAGAGCTTTAGGAGCTTGAGAGCTCTGATACCATGTAAGTTTAAGTGAGTTTAGAGGAGATTTAGCTGAAGAACAACAAGAACATGCAGAACACTAGAGGAAAAAGAGAGAGAGAGAGAGAGAGAGAGAGAGTCTGATATCCGTAGAGAGGAGAGAGGGGAGAGTAAATGAGTAAAAGAGGAGTTGTTTCTCCGTAATCTATTCAGTTTGCCAAATACATTGTTTTATAGGGAACCAGACAGAGAGAGAGAGAGGACAGTGGCAAGAAGAATAAAACAAAGAGAAACAATAAACAAATGAGCTTCTGGTCAAGGTGAAAGTGACCTCTCCTAAACAGTTCCCTGCCTAATCCAAAACATGTGACTTTTCCATTTGTAGATTCGAACTTGGTCAAATAGCTCCCCAACGGTCTCCTTCCCATATGTGACCAAGGTAGACAAGAAAAGAGACTTGACTTGTCTTCCAAGTCAAGTTAGGTCTACTCTTGGAGGACTTGAGTCCCAAGTATGTACAGAATGCCTTGTTCTTCAAGCATCCGAGTTTCTTCTCCACTTTGTATTTTTTGATCAGTGTCTATTCTTCTCTTCTGGTTCTTCATCTCAATAGAAAGTTCTACGGTTCCCAACGACATCAAAAAAAACAAAAATCTGACAGACAAGCGATGTCAAACTCTCTTACTCCTCATTGCCGCTTTCATCGCGATCAGAAACCGTAGTGGTGAACTCATTGTTAAGGTCACATATATGCCTTGAAAACTCTATGGTTTCCACAAAGACTAGATTGGGTTTCACATACACAAGATCGGGTTTCCACACACAACCACAATACATACACATGATGAAAAACTAGTGTGGTTCCCACCAACACAATCAGAATTACGCCTTGAAAAATCTCTCATTCACACAAACTTTAAAACAATACACACGATGACAGTCACTAGTACGTCTTGAAAACTCTCACTTTTCAACATATTTCAGAACATACAGACATCAGTACATTTTTCCACTCACATGGTCCCAAAGGTCATATCATCACAATCATATGTTGACAAACTCACCATGTTCTCAATGAAGTCTTCATATGAAAGCTTTGATAAACACACCAGTTTCCAAAGGCATCATGTCTATTAGACACATCGATGGCTAATCAAGCCTAATCGTTCCAAGTCAAAGAGCAGTCATCCCTCAATCCAATCATGTCTTAGTGAAGCATCATGACTCATAAGCACATATACTGATCTAGACTCTCGCATGAGAGGAACCGATCATCGAGATCAACCTGATGATCTTATATATATGGTTTTCACTGGTTGTTTGCCATGATATAAGTATGGGTTTAGAGTCTTTTTGGTCCTTTTAGACTCATTCTAGAGTCTTTGCAGATTTAAGTACATTATGGTGATATATGGAGTTTTTGGAGTGTTTGGAGATTAGCCAGCCTTAGAGCTGAAAATTCTATGTTGGAGTCAAGCTAAGGCATTGGTGTCGATAGACACCACCCTTAGTGTCAGTCGACACCCATCGTGATCCATGCACACCAAACAGTTTTATCAAGTTTTAAGAAATTGCAAGGTTTTCCAAAAGTGTTTCTATTTTCAAAAGAGTCCTAAATGTATTTTACCTTTTTATAATCTTATTTAAATCATTGATTAGACTATGCTTTACTTACACTTAATTTACTGTTAGAGAGATTTTGGAGAGACAAGTCAGAATTCCTTCAGAGTTCTCATCGAACTCTAGTTTTATTCTATTTATGAAAATTTATTTAATCTTTGATTATGCTTTGTATGATCATATCTGAGTAATTCACTCATTAGATTAAGGATTTTTTAGCGTTTATGAGGAATTGCTAACTTGTAGCATTGCTAGAGTTATATACTGAATTCTTCATCAACATTGTTGTTAATGTTAGTTTCTAGAGTAATTAACTAGAATCCAGATCATAAGATATTTGGTGAACACGAAAGTTTTATTGATTACCTTAATTGAATCATGCATGAGCTAAATATCTATTTGAAAAGAGATTTGGTCTAGGAATTTAGTGAACAAATCGAATGTGGAATTAAAGTTTTCTTATTATGAATTCACAGAGAGATGGAATTGTAAGATCTAGATATAGATAGTTTATGCAGCGAGAGCTGATTGACTTTACAGTTTGATTTTTAGAATCGTTCACAATCTAGTGATTGTAGTTATGAATAACATGTTTGATTTCCCTTGATCTAACACTTTTTCCCATCTATTTCATATATATATTTTTTTGATTTTTTTACTATTAATCTAGCTTAACTTGAAACCGATAGTCTATTGTGTGAACCATAGAATCTCTATGGATTCGATCCCTAAGTATTGCACTGCACCTCTAAAATTACAGAGTAACCAAGGGTAAATTTTTGCATATCAAATTTTGGCGCTGTTGATGGGGACTCTAATCACCATTAGACTAGGTGTACGATTTCGTCTAGGCTTTCTTTTTTTTTTGTTTACTTTCTATCTTTTCTTGTGTTTTAGGTGCATGCCTTGCAGTACCATAAGCAACAAGGAAAAAGAGCTTTTGGATCTTTCAAACCAAGAGCTAGCTGAGTTAAAACATTCAATCCACAAGTCAAAGAAGCAAGTGACAATCAACATTACTGAGATATCGAACGACACCTATAGATCAGAGGCATCGTTTGACACTGCTCATGCATCGATCAACACCCTACTCTAAATTGTATAGATGCTTGATATGTTGTGCTAGTTGTTGATGCACAATGAGTTCAACGAAATTAGGAGGGTTTTGCATATAATGCGACTGGGAAGAGTCTTGATGACGTATGGAATTTAATGCACACTGGGAATATTGTTGCTAAGAATGATGGGAATGCTAGAGATGATGTGAATGCTAGAGTGGTTTGACAGAGAACACTTGGAGAATACGACATACATGACCAATTATATGCTAACAAGTCTACAATTCGCCCTCCTCCATTCAAGAGGCACGACTAATTTAGCCGAAACCCGTCTACTACACTGTTATGGGAGAACATCTCTTTCATGGTCTTCCTCATGAGAATCTAATCTACCACCTTGAGATTTAGGAGGGTATGTCATCTAACTTCATGTGCAATGGAGTTTCTGATGACTACATCAACTGCAAACTCTTCTAGTATTCTTTGTCTGGGATGCAGCTTACTCGTTGAAGCAGTTGGCACCAGGACTTCTTACTACTTGGAATGACACCAAAAATGCCTTCTTGAAAAACTTCTTTGATGATGTGAGGTCTGAGGATCTGAGAGATAAGATCAATGTGTTTTATCAGGGGCCTAAAGAGGCATTCAAGACTTCTTAGTTCAGTTTCAAATCTTACCTGGAGGATTGTCCACACCATGGATTTACATAGGTGCAACTTCTGGGTATCTTCTTCATGACTATTAATTGGAGATATTAGATGGCTTTTGATGCGATGATTGAAAGAAACTTCAAAACTAGAAGCCCATAAGAAGTAACTAGAATGACTGGGAACTTGGTGTATAGCAACAACAACAAGAACGCATATCTAGATGCAAACATTTATGGCGTTTTGTGAGTCTAGCATGTAAGCATGCCTCACATTTTTCTTTACTTGTTTTGCATTTTGGAATTAGATATATATTCACTAATATTTGTATCGATTTGTAGTTTACATGCATAATCGTTTGTGCCATATATTAAAAGACTAACCGGATAAGAAATTGGCTTCTTCTTATTAATGGAAACTTATGGAGCTACAACTTTCAAAGGGGCTGTCATTACATTCATTTTGACCAGCCCATCCTTAGCGTAACCCTTACCCAAGTAAACCCCATTCTTCCTAATCATGAGTCTGTCAGCCTCAATTGTTATGGGGAATCCATTCTCGGTGAGCAAGGTTCCCGAAATCAGGTTCTTCTTCATGTCAGACACCTGCTTCACTTTCTATTGAGTGGTTTCATGTCCAGATGTCATCTTCATAACCACCTTATTGTGGTCTTCTATTTCAGAGACTGCAATGTTCTCCATGAACAAGTTTTTTTTAGGTACTGAACATCATCCTATCGGTGTAAATATGGATGGAGGCTCATGTATCATACCACCATTCCTTAGGGTTGTTGTTCTCAGTCATGTTTACCTCAGTCACCACTACGCAAAGATCCTTTTCCATGAGTTCACTTGTTCTTATCTTTGATTTTATGTGGCACACATCATTCTTGTGTATGTTTTTTTGAAGTATTGACAGTACTTGCCCTTAAACTTTTCCACATTTTCTTCAGTGACTTTCTTCTTGATGTTTGATATAGAAGCTCTCAAGGGTCCATTCGTTTTGGAAGGCTTAGCATGTGATTTTACCTTTGCCTTTCATTTTCCGTCCAACTCAGCCAAGTTGAAACTATGCCTCTATAATGATGAGTTTGTCAGCATTTCGTGGCTTCAATTTAAAGCCTCCTAAAGGCGTTTTTACAACCCGTTTTCTTTTTTTGTGCTTCAGGTAATTCTTGAAAGTTAGCCACCTTGGAGGGAGTTCTCGATGAAGCAAAGAGTTTTTATTATCTCACAGATGGGCACTCATTCAGAAACAATTTGTTTGCACAAAAACTACAAAGCTTCAACTTGATCCATGATGGGGTTTGAATCCATTTTGAAGTCAAAGAACTTCGCAACAACAAACTTCTGGCAGCCAACGTTCTCACCTATGTACTTCTTTTCCAAGGATGTCCAGAGCTCTTTCGCCTTGAGAATCTCATTGTAGGCTCGTTAAAAATGGAAATGTGGCGACCCAAAATCCATCCTTTGCTGAGGAAGTCATATTTCTTCAATATCTTAACACCCCGAAGAGTATGGGTATCATCAATCCCATGGGAGACAAGGAGCTTGTCTTCCTTGATGAATTTGTTCAATTTCAGTGTGGTAAAGAAGAACATCATGTTCTTCTGCCATATTTGAAGTCTTTGCCATTACACTTGTCTAACATGAATCATGTAGTGACTGCAGCAGGTACAATCGGAGGAGTTGGGATTACAATCAGAGCACTTTTGTGCCTGTAGTTGAACCCACTTGATAAAGGCCAGCATCACACATGCTAAGCCGCATGGTTTCTTTGGGTATCACTACCTTCTGCAATGTTGGTTGTTGTTTGGTCAACATTTGTTACTGTTGCATTCGTTGGACTTGAGAAACGTTGAGTGGATTTTGATTATCGATGATTGTAGTGATGGTATCAATAGTCATCTGCTTACAAAAGAATAAACCAAATTAGTACATTAATAAGAAAAATAAATAATTATTTATAGAAAATAATTGTATTACTTTACTATATTATTTGTTGATATTTTTCAGAGGTCGCTAAAGAGCGTTCTTAATTACCAAACATGATAATAAGCCAAGAAATATTTTAAATATTCGCTCGCAAGCGTTCGCATATACTGTCGGTATTGGTGTTTTGACTGATCAAAAACTCGCTTAAGAAAGCGTTCGTGGAAACAAATTGTTTTAGAACGTGTTAAGAATAGTGTATCAAAAATGTTTTGTGGATGTGTTAAAGCCAAATAGTAAAACCGTTCCAATATAAAACAAAAAACGTTGCATAAATCTTGGATAATCGTTCTATAAATTGTTTTTAAATTAGTTCGATTTAAGCTTTAGAGATGAAGCAATAAAGAGTTAATATTGTAGGGTCGGAAAACCGAATTTAAATGAACAATCAAATTAAAGCAATGATAAGGAAATATACAAAATGAAAGTCAATATCAAACGTTTTTATAAACATGATCAAATGTGATATCTATTTCATTAACTTTTTATATAATGTTTCTTTAAGTGCCACAGATCGTAATGAATAGTATTCCCATGATAAACTTACATATGACACTCGTGAACAGTCCCTGCCGACCTAGAAACTTACCAAAACACTTTCGAGACTTAATTTGAAAAAAAAAGAGATTGTTGGTAGTTTTTAGTGAAAAGTTCAAAGAGAAAGATGACGCTTCGTTTATATAGGTAGACGAGAGCTCGATAGCTCCGCATAAGAGGTGCATGGCATGACACTGGGTGCCATTGCCTAACGTGCGGAGAGGGAGAGATACAGTTGACCATAAACTAATAAGATTTTACTCGAATTTTAGTATTTTTGTTTTTTCAAATTTAAAAAGAAAAAAATTTAAAACGATCTGGTTTAAATCTTTGGTTACACATAAAAAAATTAACCAAAACTTAACCCAAAATTTTTTATTGGGCTATGACCCAAGGACCCACAACGAGCCGAGCCGACCAGATGATGGTGGTGCCTACACATGGATGGTATGTGTTCTTCTATATAAATTACTCATCTTTGATCTTTTTGAAAGGTGTGACACTTTTCCATTTTTATTATGATTGTTTTTTCACTTTAGAATATCCAAAATTATTTATGAGTGTTTCCGCTTTAGAACATTCAAGTTATTTTCTATTCACATTTTTAATTAAAAAGCCATCCAAGGTTTTTTAATAACTCACGAGTACATCTTCACCTCAAAACACACACATACTAATCTTTGGAAGTGCGTGACTCTTGGGTAAACTCGCGCACCAGACTTGCAAAAGGGCTGAAAACAAAGGGACCATATCCGTGTGAGTTATTAAGAGACAATTATGCAGTCGTTCCTCCAGCAAAAATTCAAACTCGCAATTTGGGTGCAAAGAAGGAGTTCATCATTACCATTGGGTCCACAATGTTCTAGACCAACCAAC
>CAJHQP010004901.1:0-50620 GCA_905132765.1 Moricandia arvensis | reverse complement strand
CCTCAGGTTCAAGCTGGTCTTCAGTTCCATCTTTCTCTTCTTTAAGGCTTTGGTTCAAGCTGTTCCATCTCCTCAGTTCCTTTGCTGGTCAGGATCATATCATCCTCTCCCACTTGAGAAGGATTTGACCTCAAATCCGATTCTTCTGCAAAATAAGGAACTAAATCAGTAACATTGAAGCTTGAGCTCACATTATACTTACCTTGCAAATCCAATTGGTAGGCATTGTTGTTGATCTTTCTGATGATTTTGAAAGGACCATCAATCCTAGGCATGAGCTTGGATTTCTTTCATTAGGAAACCTCTCCTTCCTCAAGTGTATCCAAACTAAATCTCCTTCTTCAAAAAGCATTTCCTTTCTTCCTTTGTTGGCTTGCTTGACATAGAGTTTGGTCTTGTTTTCTATATTGTTCCGGGCCTTCTCATGTATCTGCTTAACAAGCTCAGCTTTCTTTTGCCCATCAAGACTAACTCTTTCACTCAAAGGTAAAGGCATTAGATCCAAAGGTGATAAAGGACTGAATCCATAAACAATCTCAAATGGAGAAAACTTAGATGCAGAATGCTTCGCTTGATTATAAGCAAACTCTACATGAGGCAAACATTCTTCCCAAGTTATAAGGTTCTTTTTAATCAATGTACGCAACAAGGTAGACAAAGTTCTATTGACAACTTCAGTTTGTCCATCAGACTGTGGATGACAAGTAGTAGAGAAACACAATTTAGTTCCTAATTTAGACCACAACGTTTTCCAAAAGAAACTAAGGAACTTAGTGTCTCTATCAGAAACAATTGTCCTAGGCATGCCATGAAGTCTAACAATCTCCTTAAAGAACAAACTAGCAACATTCACAGCATCATCAGTTTTATGGCAGGGAATAAAATGAGCCATTTTAGAAAACCTATCAACGACAACAAACACTGAATCTTTTCCAGTCTTAGTTCTAGGTAATCCAACAACAAAATCCATTGAAATGTCATGCCATGGATGCAAAGGAATAGGTAAAGGAGTATACAGACCGTGGTTTTGGATTTTAGACTTAGCTTGCTTGCAAGTTACACATCGTTCACAAGTTTTCTCAACATCCCTCCTCATGTGTGGCCAAAAGAAGTGTTCTTGCATCACTTGCAGTGTCTTAGCCACGCCAAAATGTCCCATAAGTCCACCTGCGTGAGCTTCTTTGACAAACAAATCTCTCAAAGAGGAGTTAGGCACACATAGTCTATTTTCATAGAAGAGAAATCCATCATTCTTGAAGTACTTACCACGTCCAAACTTCTCACATGAAGCATATATTTCTTTAAAATCAGAATCAGTAGTGTATAGATCTTTGTTTTGCTCAAATCCAAGCAATTTAGTTTCAAGAGTGCTTAAGAGAACATACCTCCGAGAAAGTGCATCAGCAACTATGTTTTCTTTACCTTTCTTGTACTTGATCACATAGGGAAAGGTTTCAATGAATTCAATCCATCTAGCATGCCTCTTGTTCAGTTTCTGTTGTCCCTTGAGGTGCTTGAGAGACTCATGATCAGTATGGATGACGAACTCCTTAGGCCAGAGATAGTGCTGCCATGTTTGCAATGCTCTTACAAGTGCATAGAGTTCTTTATCATACGTTGGGTAGTTCAGAGTAGCCCTCCAAGCTTTTCACTAAAGAAAGCTATGGGTTTCTTCTCCTGCATAAGCACAACACCTACACCAACACCAGATGCATCACATTCTATTTCAAATGTTTTAGAAAAGTCAGGGAGAGAAAGAACTGGTGAATTGGTGAGTTTCTCCTTTAAATTTTGGAATGCTTCTTCCTGGGCTTGTTCCCACTTGAACCCCACGTTTTTCTTGATCACTTCAGTGAGTGGTGCAGCCAAGGTACTGAAATCTTTGACAAATCTTCTATAGAATCCGGCTAGACCATGAAAGCTTCTCACTTCTCCAACTGTTTTGGGGCTTGGCCAGTCTTTAATAGCTTTGATCTTGTCTTCATCAACCTTGATGCCATCTGCACTCACAACAAAACCTAAAAAGACAAGGTCATCTGCTCCAAAGGTATGTTGACATGAAGAAATCATGGATCCCTAAAACATGGTTCCCAAAATTATGGACCTTGTTTATGGGAGCTCATGAATTCATGGATCCTTAAAACATGGTTCCCAAAATCATGGACCTTGTTTATGGGAGTTCATGAATTCATGGACCTTGTTTATGGAAGATGTCTTTTGTATTCTCTATATATTACAATGTATTTGCAAAGAAATGAATCAAGGAAATAAGTTTCTCTCCTTCTTATTCTTATTTGTTCTTGAGTGTTCTTGAGTGTTCATACTCTTTCTCTTCATAAATCATCAATTCTAACATGGTATCAGAGCTTTAAGCTCCTACTTCATTCCGCAAACCTTCTCTATCCTTCTCTTTTATTCAGCAAAGCTTTTATGTTATTCTCATTCCGCAAATCATAAAAATGGAGAAGGAAAACATAATTTCCGTGACCCTTGAGGGTCCTAATTATCTCTCATGGTCAAGAGTGGCCAGAATCACCTTGGGATGTCATGGACTTTGGGACAGCCATATCATGAAGGCTGGAACTTCAAAGAGGATGGCTGAAGAAGATAGATACGTGAACAACCACAACCAATGGGTTCAAGAAGACCAACAAGCTCTGGCTCTCATCTGTAACTCCTTGTCAAAACCAATCCTGAAGACCAATTCTCACATCAAAACCGCCAAGAGACTATGGGAGAGTCTTCAAACCGCTTATGGGTGTTTATGGGAGAGTCTCCAAACCATCTATGAGAATGACCGGTTCCTCAGCTTTCTCCTACACCTAGACTCATCATTCAACACACTAATAAATAATTTCTTTACTGGAAGAAAGATTTCATGCCTAGATGATGGTGATCCTCTCAAAGGCCAGCCGGATAAATGTAAACCCAAGGAGCAGCAAGCAATTCAAGGGAGAACCATGTATTCTGCTCACATGGGTGATTCAACTGAAGACATGTGGAGAAATCAAGTTGGTACAACCTCATCTGATGATTTTGTGACCAGAAAAGACGCCAATTCCTTTATCTGGAGCACTGTCTTGGCTCTCATTGCTTCCAAGAAGGCTGGTACACATTCTCTTGACTCTAAACCTATCATAATAGATTCAGGAGCAAGCCATCACATGATTTGTGATAGGAACTTGATTAGTAATATCCAGCCTGCCGTAGGGAATGTAGTCATAGCAAATGGTGATAAGGTGAAGATAGAAGGGATAGGGAACCTTAAAGTGTTTGATAAGGAATCTACTGCCTTGTATATGCCTGGATTTTCATCTAACTTGTTATCAGTAAGAAGGGCTACGATTGATTTGGGCTGCCAAGTTGTGTTCAGACCAGATGAAGTTGAGTTTCAAGACCTGAAGACAGGAAAGGTCATTGGAAAAGGGCACAACCATCAGCAGATGTATCATCTTGAGAGGAATATGGTGCCAGAATCATTTATGCCTCACTGCCTGGCTAGCACCGTTAATGGCGCTGAGAACACAATATGGCATGCCAGATTGGGACATCCCCATACAAGAGCTCTAAACCTGATATTCCCTGGAGTGGTGTCTAAGAATGAAGAGTGTGAAGCCTGCATATTGGGGAAGCATTGTAGGACAGTCTTTCCACGGTCTGGCACCACCTATGAGAGTTGCTTTGACTTGGTTCACTCTGATGTATGGACGGCTCCATGTGTGTCAAGGGAGAATCACAAATACTTTGTCACCTTCATTGATGAAAAATCCAAATACACTTGGTTGACACTGATTCAGTCCAAGGATAGAGTGTTAGACGCCTTCAAGAATTTCCAAGCTCATGTCTCCAACCACTTCAATGCCAAGCTGAAGATCCTCAGATCAGACAATGGTGGAGAGTACACAAGTCATGCATTCAAACAGTACCTGGCTCAACATGGAATTATTCATCAAACAAGCTGTCCATATACTCCTCAACAAAACGGAGTTGCTGAAAGGAAGAACAACACCTGATGGAGGTAGCCAGATCAATGATGTTCCACACCAATGTTCCAAAAAGATTCTGGAGTGATGCGGTGGTGACTGCTACTTATCTGATCAATAGGACTCCAACTCAAGTCCTCAAAGATCTATCACCGTTTGAAGTCCTTAACCAGACCAAGCCAGCTTTGGACCACTTACGGGTGTTTGGATGTCTCTGCTTTGTGCTGATACCAGGGGAGCAGAGAAACAAACTGGATGCCAGGAGCACAAAAGCGATGTTCATTGGCTACTCTCCAACACAAAAGGGGTATAAGTGCTATGATCCAGTAGCCAGAAAAGTTTTAATATCAAGGGATGTGAAGTTTGTGGAAACAAAGGGATATTATGAGGTGAAGAATTGGGATGATCTGAGGGACTTACCGCAATCAGAAAGAGCCACAAACCTCAGAATCAGTTTGGAGAACTTCGGCATTGGCATGTCTCCAGCAACTCAAGAAATAAGAAGGAATATCCCTGAAGCTACTGCACCTGTTCCAGAAGCTGTAGTTGAAGAAGATGTGATTAATGAAAATGAAAAAATTGCCCATCCTGACCCTGAAAGGGGGAATCAACAAGAAGCTCATGATCAGGATGAGACCAAATCAGAATCAGTTCCTGAGACTCAAGATCAAGTTCCAGAAGAAACAAATGAGGCAGCACCTGATCAGATACAGCCTTTGCGAAGGAGCACAAGAATCAGGCAACCGAAAGTCTACTTCAATGCTAAAGCTGTGGCACATCCAGTGAGTGCAGTATGCTCGCTTGCTCAATATCCAGAAGAACATCAAGTCTTCATTGGAGAATTGGATCAAGAGTACATCCCAAACACCTATGAAGAGGCAATGCAAGACAAAGAATGGAGAGAGTCTGTTGAAGAAGAGATCAATGCCATGATCAAGAACAACACCTGGTATGAGACTGAGCTTCCAAGAGGAAAGAAAGCCGTGACCAGCAGACTCTTGCATACCATCAAGTATCTTGCAAATGGAAAGCCAGAAAGGAAGAAAACCAGACTGGTAGCAAGAGGATACACACAAGTGTATGGAGAAGATTATCTAGACACGTTTGCACCAGTGGCGAAGCTTCATACAATCCGGATACTCATCTCATTGGCAGTGAACCTAGAGTGGGATCTTTGGCAAATGGATGTAAAGAATGCTTTTCTACAAGGTGAACTAGAAGATGAAGTGTACATGAGACCACCTCCGGGAATGAAAGAGATGGTAAAGCCAGGAAATGTCCTCAGACTCAGAAAGGCGATCTATGGCTTGAAGCAATCACCAAGAGCTTGGTACCACAAACTAAGCACTACATTGAATGGAAGAGGATTTGTGAAGTCTCAAGCGGATCACACACTCTTCACTCTCACCAGCAAGTCCGGGATTATTGTGATCCTAGTCTATGTGGACGATATCATCATTACTGGTAGTGACAAGGAGGGGATCAGTGCCACCAAGACATTCCTCAAGACCGCATTTGACATCAAGGATCTAGGTGAACTGAAGTACTTCCTCGGGATTGAGATGTGCAGATCAAAGGAGGGGTTGTTCATGTCCCAAAGAAAATATACTTTGGATATTCTAAAGGAGGCAGGAGATCTTGGAAGAAGACAAGCCAAGACACCACTGGAAGAAGGCTACAAGACACTGCGAGAGGGGGAGTATGAAGATACTCCATTTGAAGATGTCAAGCAATATAGGAGAATTGTTGGAAAGCTGATCTATCTAACCATTACCCGGCCAGATGTTTGTTTTGCAGTAAATCAGGTGAGCCAGCACATGCAAAATCCCAAGGTTCATCACTGGAACATGGTGGAGAGAATCCTAAGATACTTAAGGGAGGCTCCGGGTCAAGGCGTATGGATGGCTTGCAACAGAAACACTGAGGTTGTTGGATACTGTGATGCAGATTGGGCTGGAGACAGAACAGACAGAAGATCAACTACCGGCTATTGCACATTCATTGGAGGAAATTTGGTTACATGGAAGAGTAAGAAGCAGAAGGTTGTGTCTTGCTCAAGTGCAGAAGCAGAGTACAGATCAATGAGGAAATTAACCAGTGAACTCATCTGGATAAAGAGTCTTCTAGGCGACTTGGGGATTGAGATCACCAACCCCATGACCATGCATTGTGACAACCAAGCCGCAATACACATTGCGTCCAATTCAGTCTTCCATGAGAGGACAAAACACATAGAAGTAGACTGCCACAAGGTAAGACAAGCAGTAGAGCAGCAAGTGATCCTCCCATGCTACACAAGGAGTGAAGATCAACTGGCGGACATCTTCACCAAGGCGGCCAGCAGCAAAGTTTGTGAGTCCATTCTTCCAAGACTAGGACTCATAAACCTTCCATGTCAGTGATCCCCTCACCATGGAGTGTTCTACTCTTTTTCCTTTGCTTGGTTTTTATCCCAAGTGGTTTTTCCAAGTAAAGGTTTTAATGAGGGAATACTTCATGGCTTTCCAAGCTTGACTTGTTTCATATGGTCAAGCTTGAGGGGGAGTGTTGACATGAAGAAATCATGGATCCCTAAAACATGGTTCCCAAAATTATGGACCTTGTTTATGGGAGCTCATGAATTCATGGATCCTTAAAACATGGTTCCCAAAATCATGGACATTGTTTATGGGAGTTCATGAATTCATGGACCTTGTTTATGGAAGATGTCTTTTGTATTCTCTATATATTACAATGTATTTGCAAAGAAATGAATCAAGGAAATAAGTTTCTCTCCTTCTTATTCTTATTTGTTCTTGAGTGTTCTTGAGTGTTCTTGAGTGTTCATACTCTTTCTCTTCATAAATCATCAATTCTAACAAGGTACATTTCTTTAAATTAGCAAACAATGACTCTGCTCTAAGCACTTCTAGAACCTTTCTAAGATGCTCAACATGTTCATTCAAGTTCTTGCTGTAAATCAGAATATCATCAAAGTAAACCACAACAAAATGACCAATGAATGCTCTCAGAACATGATTCATTAACCTCATGAAAGTGCTAGGTGCATTAGTTAACCCAAATGGCATTACTAACCATTCATATAATCCCTGTTTTGTTTTAAAGGCAGTTTTCCACTCATCACCTTCTTTCATTCTAATCTGGTGATACCCACTTTTTAAATCTACTTTAGAAAAGATACTTGAGCCATGCAATTCATCAAGCATATCATCTAGCCTAGGAATGGGATGTCGATACTTTACAGTGATATTATTGATGGCTCTGCAATCGACACACATTCTCCAACTCCCATCTTTCTTTGGCACAAGTAAGACTGGTACTGCACATGGGCTCATGCTCTCACGTATGTGTCCTTTGTCCATAAGCTCAGTGACTTGTTTCTGTAGTTCCTTTGTCTCCAAAGGATTGGTTCTATAGGCTGGCTTGTTTGGCAGTGAAGCTCCTGGTATGAAATCAATTTGGTGCTCTATTCCTCTAATAGGTGGTAAGCCTTGGGGAGCTTCTTCTGGAAATACATCACTGAATTCCTGCAAAAGAAATTGTATATTTCTAGGAAGATCCTGCACTGGCTTTGTTATATTAAAACATTCTTTAAATACAATCAGCAAGTGAGGTAAGGGACTTCCCTTTGGTTGAATCAACAGATTGGCAGGCTGTTTGATCTTGGATTCTGTAGAAGCTTTATTTCTCTTTAAGGCTATCTGATCTAGATGAACTTCCTGTGGTGTTAAGGGAACCAAGACAGTCTTCTGTCCCTTGAATTCAAACGAGTATCTGTTGGTGAATCCATCATGAATGGTTCTCCTGTCGGATTGCCAAGGTCTTCCAAGTAATATGTGTCCAGCATCCATTGGTAGGACATCACACAGTACCTCATCTTCATACTTTCCAATAGACAATGGTATCTTGACTTGATGTTTCACCTCCAGCTCACCTTCATCATTAAGCCATTGTAGTTTATAAGCTGTTGGTCTCGTTATGATCTTAAGGCCAAGTTTTTCCACCATAGTTTCACTTGCAGCATTGGTACAGCTTCCTCCATCTATTACCAAACTGCACACCTTTCCTTGGACTATGCAACGAGTATGGAACAGATTCTCTCTTTGCTCATCACCAACTGTCTTAGTTTGCAGATTCAAGGTTCTTCTGGTGACAAGTAATTCTCCTTTAGCTGGCAGCTCCACACGTTCCTCTTCAGAGTCAGACTGTCTTTCTTCTTCTGATTCAATTTCTCCATTCTCTCTAATGAGTATTACCCTCTTGTTGGAACAGCTACTGGCATAGTGACCATAACCCTTACACTTGTAACACTGTATATCTCTGGTTTTGGTTGCAGTGGCTACTTCCTTGCCTTTTAAACTCTGCTCTTCCACTTTAGGCTTGGTGAAAGATTTGAACTCTCTGCTCTTGTCGTCCTTTTGGTAGTGTGGCTTGCTGACTCCATAGTTAGGCTTGTAATTCCTTCTTTTTATCTGCTGTTCAAACATAACAGCCTTGTGTAGAAGTTCCTCCATCTCTACATAATGATGAACTTCCAATCTGTCAATGATTTCTCTGTTTAGCCCTCCCATGAATCTAGCCATAGTTGCCTCTATATCCTCTTGAATATCAGCTCTCAGCATAAGAGTTTCCAATTCTTTGTAGTATTCTTCAACTGATCTACTCCCTTGAGACAGTGTTCTGAGCTTGAAATGCAGTTCCCTGTGGTAATGGCTTGGTACAAATCTCTTCCTCATGATTACCTTCATCTGATTCCAGGTTTCAACAGGGAAGTCTCCTGCTCTTCTTCTTGCTGTAACAAGGCTATCCCACCAACTCAGAGCATAATCTTTGAACTCTGTAGGAGCAAGCTTCAGTTTGTACTCTTGAGTATAGTCTCTGCAGTTGAACACAAGTTCTATCTTCTTTTCCCATTCTAGATACTCTTCTGGATCAGCAGTGCCTTTGAACTCAGGAATCTTTAGTTTCAAACCACCCAGAGGATCATTGGTTTGTTGCCTTTCTTCTCTGTCACGCCTTTGTTCATTAGCTTGTGGTCTGTCTTCTCTGTCACGTCTCCTCCTTCTGGAGCCACTGGATCGATTTGCTTGGCTGTAATAGCTTTCTGTAGCAGACTGGTTTGGACTCCTCCCGGATCTCTCACGTTCTGAAGGAACAACCTCAGCTCTGAAGTTTTTGAGTTTCTGATCCATCAAAGCAGACATCCTTGCAGTCAAAGCATCAAGCATCAGTTGATTCATTCCAGTATTCTGATTGCTTTCTTCCTCCATGGTTCCTGCAAATTACAAACACAATAACCAGTAAAGAGTTCACAGAAACAGATTACTGCAAACAGAGAATAAAATTTTCAGAGATATATTACTGCAACAGAGATCAATAGATTCGAAACTACAGTACATGATACTATAATCAAGGATCAATGGAATTGAAATCAAGGATCTTTTTACTGTAAACAAAGATCAACAGCCAAGAAATTACAGAAACAGTTTTCTGCAAACAGAATATCACAGAAACAAACTCAATGATCTCTATGAACCCTAAAATGATTTCTGAAATAAAATTTCGATTAGGAACAGATTCAGCACTGGATTTAGGTAGATTAGACTCAGATAAACACAATTCTAACAGGGTTTTAGACTTATAATAGATTCGATCAGAGAAGGTGAAAAGTCTAAAAACTGCATAATCAAATTGATACAACCTGATGATGGAGATCTGCTCTGATACCACTTAATATGATCCTAGGTGAGAGGATCACGTCCCTGAATGCTCTCCAACGATTGTGATGATGAAACAAGTAAAGGATTGAGTTGATACTTCTAAGAGTTGCGGAAAGGCTCTTAGACTATCTAGGTTTGCTTGTAATGTAAGGATGAAGATCCGAAATACACTTAAACAAGCTTTGATCAAACAAGTTTCAGAGAAAGTTTTTTTGATAGAAAGTTTGATGATTTTATTGATCATTTTCGTCCATAATATATAGAGAAGAAGACTGTACATGCACAGCTTCTTGGAAACACACAAAACAATTAAAACAAAGACTGAGTTTAAATTTGAAAATAAGGAAAAGGCTCCTAAGAGAGTTCTGGACGAAAATAGGATAGAAATGGGATAGAAATGGGCTTAGCTTCATCAAGAGGCTTTTGTATGAGTGTTGTGTCCAAGCCTCATTAAAAACCTAAGTTCAGAAAACCCAAATGGGACAAAACCAAACAAAGGAAAAGAGTGCAAGTCACAACACCTCTCTTGATGAATGTCTTAGATGGCTTGAATCACAACCAGTGTGGTTGGATAAGCACAATCTAGACTGCCCTGGATAGTGTATAAGAGTTGGTTAAGAGCTTGTTGGAATCTTGCTTTCTTGGATCTTGTCATTGGACCAAGTGGCACGTCTAGGTCCTTGCCCTTTGTTTCCTCAGGTTCAAGCTGGTCTTCAGTTCCATCTTTCTCTTCTTTAAGCTTTGGTTCAAGCTGTTCCATCTCCTCAGTTCCTTTGCTGGTCAGGATCATATCACATCACCTTGTGGAGATTGCACTTTCCTTGAGAATTTCAGTGGTCTTCGTGAGTCTACCTCAATAAGCATACGGCCCTCAGAAAGCTCCAAAGTATCAACATGTCCGATTCTCCCACCAATATTTCTCAAATTTCTATCTGTCCATAGGTGAAGTGGAAAGCCAACCAGTTGGACCCAGAATGGGATTATCAAAGGATAGTCATCATGAACTATCGGTTCCCAACGGACCAGAACGAACATGCAGAAGTTAAAGTGAAAAGTACCATGCCAAAGAACATAGTTTAGATCCTCCTCGGAACTGAAGTTAAATAGAAACTTCCCATTTCCCAAGTCATTTGCTGTAATCTTGTCTTGTAGACCCCACTGCGAAGGCATTGTTTGGAGAAGTTTTTCCACTTTTTGTTTTTTCGGGTTTAAGATCTTGCCAATTAAAGATAATCTGAATTCTTTAATGACAAAAGCATCATCGTGATCCGTGAGCTTAATGGGTTCATCATCATCCTCATAGATTCCTTTCCCTTTATTCATTGATAAGTACCCATCCCTCACTCTTGATGAGGACCCCATATGAGGGACACTACCAAAGTTCACGTGTTTAAATAGATCAATTTAGTATACCAAACCAAAGAGTTTGGGTAACCAAATCGTTAAACGTGGGCTGGGTTGATTATACACGCCAATCTGATAAGAATGGTTAGCAGGCCATGATGTTAACGGGCCTTGATAATAAACGTGTTTAACCGATGGACGCCAAAGGTAGGTCCAGTGATGACGGGATATAGCCACCGGGAAATAAACTCGGCCAAGACGCCGATAACTGTTAATAATCTTGAGGTGAGGATAGCCCGTGATCACTAGATAGAATCGTAGAGGTTCCGAGAGTAGAAGTCCGATCAAAGTGACAAGGATCACCCGACAGAAACGAAACAGAGAAGGAACAAAGAAGGTTGATTCTAGGCTGGATATCGCGTTAAGGGACGACGATATTCACGAAGCTTCTCAATCCGTTGAGACGACATGGCAACAATCGAAAAGTTGTCTACAGATCCGGTTACAGTGTGAGATGATGGAGGCTCCGACGATGGAAATGGTGATCTCAAGAGAGATCCCGAGAAACGTCGGTGAAGGCTGACAGGAGTCAATCGGTGAACACCAGAGCCAAAGATCTCGTGGTAACCGTGATCAGAAGAGATCACAGATCAGATTGATCGCGTGTGCAACCCTTCGAGGATCCTTCTCACCGTCGATCGCCTTCCGGAGCTTCTAAATTTCTTATCGCCGTCAATCGCCTTGCATTCGATTAGATAGTTGAATGCATACATTTTTCCTGTAAAAATTTGTGTCAAACATAATATATAGTATGTTTCATAAACATGTATATTGGTAAGGGCTAAATAAACATCCTTATTCCTTTTGATTAGTGAGAAACAACTCAAACCACATAACCAAACCACCCCTTTGATGTTACATTTTTCCCAAAGCATGAATCACTCTAATAATAATTTCATTCTTATTAAAACTTTTTTAAAATTCATTGAACACCAAAGAAGAAGAAAAAAATCAATCATTATCAAATCTCTATTTTCTTTATTCATTATCTCTATTATACAGTTATTTATAGTTACATTAATACTTTATATATAGAATTTTTTCTAGTATTATACAATAAGTGATTTTTTGGGGAATTTTCATCTTTACCACATTGTTGGTACTTTTTTCATTTTTACCTTCATTAATTAGACATTTTCATAAACACCATTTTTGAAGAGATAAATTTTTAAAAATTAATTAGAATCCTAAATTTTACATTACTAAACTCTACCCCCACCCCTTAACTCTAAACCTTAAGTCTTAGATTAATTAACCTAAGGGTTATAGGTGTGTTTTTTCCTCTTAAAAAAATAAAGGTAAAAGTGATTAAGATATTTTTAAAAAGTGGTACAAAGAAAGTGGTATTTTTGACAATTTCTCTGATTTTTTTTAGCTTTTTTTTTACTTTAACTATTTTAATATTAATTTACATCTTGAAGAATTATGAAAATTTATTTTTTTACTATAAGGTTTGGATGTTTGCTATTTTGATCTTAATGCATTAGCAGTTAAAAAAAGAAAATTTCATTATGAAGAAGCGATTGTTTTTTGATATTGCCATATCATAACTTAACATGTCTTAAGACATAACTTAAAAAAAACTTTCTACTATTTATTTTTTCTTACATAGAGTTTTAAAATGTTAAATTCACATTTGATATACAATATACCATTTTCCTTATATATATATATTGATCATACATTTAAGATCGTCTACCTCCAATGCTGTTATTATACTATTATTCACGTTTTTCTGTAATTTCAGTTATTCACTTATTTCACTTTTTTATCAAATTGATTTCTTTTAATGATTTTTATTTGTATAATTTTAATATTAATTTTTATTTTATTGACTAAGAAACATTTTCTGGTAATCTTAATACGTTTAAAATAATAAATAAAATAGTGACTCAAAAAATATTTTTGGTGCTTTAAAATAATATATGGACATTTTTAATGACTAATAGCCTCAACTTAAATATAGCATAATTTGTTTTGTGAATATCTTAATAGAATATAGCCAAAAAAAAATAAATCATGTGTTTTTTTTTGTCGACTAAATCATGAGTTTTAAATTTATCAAGTTATAATTGTTTGAAACTCTTGAATTTTTAAATAATTACTATTTTGTTAGTTAATTTAATGTTAAATTACGAAATTTATCATAGATATTAATTTAATATATTTATTATATTTTTTTTTCTTATTAACCTTATTTGATATTGATGTATATTTTTGAAATAAATATTTTTCTATCAATGTTGACACTTTAATGAATAAAAAATTAAAACTGTGACTTATCAATGTTGACACTTTAATGAATAAAAAATTAAAACTGTGACTTTTCATATTTTAGTTGGTCGCTTAAAATTTTATGTGGATGCTCGCAATAACCTATAGTCTCAACTTTTATATATTATAGATTATTCGAAAACAAAATCACACATAATATAACACCAGTTTTTTAAGAATAAATTTAACATTTATTCAAAAAAATATTATATATAGGGATGACTTAGTCAAGTAGTAGCTGATGCAACAACATAGAGAGGTAACATGCGATGAATCACACTATCAGTTGATTCAACAACATCGGTTTTGATCAATAAGAAACAACTCAAAACCCATAAGTAAACCACCCTTGGTGATGTTACGTGCTTTCCAAAAGTGAACCACTCTAGCATGAAATTCATTCTTATTAAACCCTTTTGTAAAATCATCGAAAACCAAAGAAGAAGCACAAGCAATCATTGTGTAAATATTTCTTTTCTTTCTTCAATCTCTCTCCTTGTCAAAGTAAATCTTGAAAACCCTTTGATGTTAGACATATATTTATAGTCACCCTAATACTTCATATATTAGAAAGATTCTTATTATATATATTAAGTGAATTTCCATTTTTAAAAGTTTTAGTTTTTGTTATTTAACATCAATTTTCCATTTTATTTTGGTATATATGATAATTTGGATTTATAATACTTAAAAGGACATAATTTTGTATTTTGACATAATTTATTATCTTTAAAATGTCAATAGTACCAAAAATTGTTCATTTCAAAATAAAATAGAAATCAATCTCGAATATGGTAAAATTACAAAAGTAAAAATATTATATAATTTAACTTAATACATAACTGATTTTCAAAATATTATATTTTTAAAAATGTTAATATTTCCAAAATTATATTAAAAACGAAATTATAAATTTAATTTTGATTTTCCTTTTTACTTTAAACAATTAACATTTTTAAGCAAGTTGTAAAATACTAATATTACTAAAACATTTTTATTATACTTAAAAAGACAATAATGTTATGTTAATATTACAATTTACTTTTGATTTTCCTTTTTACTTTAACAATTAAAAATTTTAAGCAAGTTATAATATATTAATATTTGTTTTGTTAGTTTAAATTATATATGGAACACTAATTTTGTTTTAATATAATTTCTTAAATATGAACATTTTTTATATTTTCGAAAATCAGTTATGTATTAAGAAGACAATATTTTTTGTTAATATTACGATTTACTTTTGATTTTTCTTTTTAATTTAACAATTAGCCTTTTTAAGAAAGTTATAAAATATTAATATTCATTTTGTTAGTTTAAATTATATATGGAACACTAATTTTGTTTTTAATATAATTTTGGAAATATTAACATTACAAAAATATATAATAATTCGTCATATTTTCAAAAATCAGTTATGTATTAAGTTAAATTATATAATGTTTTTACTTTTGTAATTTTACCATATTTGATAATTGATTTCTATTTTATTTTGAATGAAAATTGTTTTTTGGTAATATTGACATTTTAAAGATAATAAATTAAGAAGATGATTTGTTATATTATGATTGGTCGTTACATCTTATGTGGACACTCTCAATGGTTTATAACCTCAACTTTTATATAGTATAGATATGTCACTCATTTATTAAAATTCTATAGTTTATGGGGACTCTATGGAAAAGAAGTGAAAGGGGAGATTATGCAAACAACATACGTGCACACGTTGTTGATGCTGCATGGCTAGGCTCGAGCTTGGATCTTGGATGTTGGGTCTTAGCTCAAATATTTATAGTCTACTTGATTTTGTATATGTTTAGAGTAATTCACAGTCATTTGGGGACTGATAGAATCCAAATTTTGTAAACTTTTGACTGTGTAAAATTTTGGATTAATATTAAAATAATTTGTTAGTCCAATCCAATTTCAATTTGGTTAGGGTTAACTGGATTGGGTGTTGACCAGGTTAAACCGTTGACTATTGATCAAGAGAGTTGACTTTTTGTTAATTTTGATCATACCACTGGTTATCCGTTTTTAACCGTTGGAAGACCATACTGACTTGATTTTCGCTTGAATTTCAGATTTGAAGTTCGTTTGGGCTACTAGAGGTTATAGACATCATTTTTCCTCATTGCTATGGTGAAGACTATTTCGTTTAATCTCGTGCTAATTTACAAGCTGATATTACAAAAATTTAGGATCAAAACATGTTTTGTCTTTGTAAAGTGAGTCTCTTTGAGAGTCGTACATGTATATTATTTTATGGTTGTTAAGCTGGAAATATGGTTTAGCAGATTTACTTGTTGACTGAATGGAATGATGTTAAGAACTGTTATTTATTTTATATATATATATATATAATATATATATATATATATATATGTGTGTGTGTGTGTGTATGTACTAGTCCATTTGTGGAGATTACTGGGAATACCGAGACGTATGTACTATCGACGTATTTTGTGGAAAATTCGGAGGCACATACACGTTTGTGCTAGCAAGACATTTTATGGTGATTGCAAGGGTACATAGACGTTTGTATTAGCAATGCTTAAGATGAGCTTGCAGGGGTGCTGCCAACATTTGTACTAACGACACCTTAGATGAGATTGCGGGGGTACATATATGGACTATTATACTAGAGGCGCACGTAGGTTTATATACATGTATTCGTAGGCACTAGACATATGATTTTCTCTGTGAGGATGTACTAAGCACTATATTTGTTTTTTCGTAGAGGTAGACTCCCATAGTCGGAGTGCCACAGCTGAGTTATTGGTTTCCATGTTTAGGATCACATATCTCATTGAATAACTCCTATATTACTCATCCTTCTTTTTGTTTTTTCAAGTGAGACTGACGAGCAACAATGATTTGTATCGGATCGGTGATCTAGGATTGCTTTCTTTTTGTTCCTTTTGAGACTTTCGACTTTAAACTTTAGGACATTTATTCATGCTTTTATTTAATTTATTATATTTTCGGTGTTGGAGATTGGAGACGATTTTTGAGTTATAAATATTATGCAGTTCAGAAATTGCGTTACTTGAGTTTAAACAGAAAATAAAGATGCTACACAATCATTCACAAAGCTGAATAGCACATGTTTCTTTTATTATTTAAACGAGTCAATACACGATATGATGCCCTGTACTTATTTTCAAAGATAGCTCTCTTAAATCTTGCTTCCTGCTAGAAATCGGCTATAGAAATCCAAAGCCTCCCGCGGTTTATACTCAGGAACCGTATGTCCTGCACCCTGAAATTAGCAAGACAAGGATAAAAACACCATAAGAATATAAACAACCATTTTTTTCCAATTTTGATAGAGAATTGTGATTCATTGCCTTGATGGTTAAAAATGTGAGATTGTTTTCATATCCTTGGATATACCTGCAAAAGAATATGCATCAATTGTCGAAAAATTGTGAGCTCCAGAAAAGATAACTACACTAAGAAAATATTACCCCGCGACTTGGTCATTTGATATCCATGCCCTCCATTCATCAATAACCTTGTATCCAAGAGAATGTGTCCACGCTTCAGAGCCAGTAAATGGAACACACATATCGTGATCACCGCTTCAGATCAAAACTTGATTCATTATTTTCGAAAGTAAAGGCTTCGGAATCATTGTTATAAGTTTTGTTTGAAGTACCTGTAAATGAGAGCTCTATATCCACTTAGAGTGAGGTTTCTATGGAAGCTGATCATACTTCCTGCATCGTGATGGAATGATAGCTTACCAGTGCAGAGTGCCCATCTTCCAATCTCGCTCTCCTGTAAGATTTTCAAGCACATCAGTGATCGGTTTTCTTAAAATATAGCATAGGATCAAAACAGAGTTTGAGACCTCTTTAGCATGAATAGCTTTCCTGATGGCTGGATCGTTTAGCCAAGCTGTTGCAACTCTGTCATCCTGAAAATATAAAACGTAGACTGTTTCATCTTATACTATGAAGTGGTAAGAGCGAGAGAGGGGCACTATAGTTTTCTTGTTTACTTACGATGCAAGGAACAGAGACGTCAGCAAGGAGTTGAGACCAGCTAGGAACAATGCCTGGACGAATTGGCGCACGAACAGGCCACGCTCGACCAAACATTCTTTTTCTTACAGCCAAAGGTTTATCGGTTTTGCCTAACAGAAGAAGACTTGAAGGCAGCGATTTTATGTCAAATGCGGATAGCGTTGTTCCATGGTAACATGGCTCAAGAATGTTGTATATGTTCAACCTGTCAATATTCTGAAAAAGGAAAACCTAAAAATATTGTCAATGTCTATTAAATTAACATCTTAGAAAACATTATATTTACCATTGAAACTTTCTCCATCTGATCCTCGCAATCAGGTCCAACATTGTCATAGAAATTTTCCATTGCAAACTTTTGTGACGTTCTGAGGGGTTTCTTGTTAGGTTTTAGATATATTTACCAGAAAAAGAGAAGTGAAAGAGCGAGTAATGATCCATTGAGCAAACCTCAAAGAGCTGATCAGAGATTAGTCCCATCCCGTGTGCAAACGGGACAAGAGCGTTTCCGTCATACATGGAATCTGCAACTCCATTTCCAACCAAATATCCCTGTACCAAAGACAAGAACAGATCATCCAACTCTTGTATGAAACCAAACAAGAATTCAGGAAACTGAACTTGACTCGTTTTATATCGTTACCTTGAAATTAAGAGCCGGCTTTAACCCTTCTTTGTTCCCTGCAACAAAATGGAGGAATAAGCTCAAGAAGATGTATTATGTTAAATACATGAAAGGAGAAGGTACATTACCTTTGACAACTTCTGAAGCAAGAGTTGGGACGTAAACTCCGGCATAAGATTCTCCAGAGATGTAAACGGATTCGACTGAAACTCTGGAAACATCTGGAACCACTGATGAGTAGTAACATTTCGAAAGAAGCATTTAGTGATCTGAATAACACTTAAAAACTTCGGGTGTGGGTTATTCAAAGAGATATATTTCTATCTAAAGAATTCTAATTTTCTGTAAGAACTCTCCTGATAACTTATTTAGCCAAAAAAAAAAAAAAACTCTTTTGATAACTTTTGTTACAGGTAGCTGGAATGAGTATTTGAAAGTCTTTTCTTGATTTTTCTAAAACTAATTTGTTATTTTTATTTTTGATATTGTCAAGAGTTTTGATGGTAATTTCAGTACAAGATTCGTTTAAGGTCTCGTTTGGATGGCATCAATTAGAATCTTTTAGCTTTGAACTTTTAATTGAAAAGGAGTTCTTTAAAAAATCCATTAACTACTGTATATATGGGTTCATTGCAACTATGTTTAATCTTTGAATGTAAGCATTTGTTTGGTTTACCTTGAGAAGGAACGCGTGAGAGTCAACCGCGGTTTTCATATCACCGGTTATGTAGTCAGATTCGTTCTTTGAGTAAGAGAATCCCACACCAACAGGTGAATCAAGGTATATCATGTTAGACACCTGATAAGTGATAATGAAAACAAATCGTACATGAAAACATTTAGGGAAAGGAAAAAGTAGATATTGATACGATATATAAAGTCATAAACTTCGAAAATTTACCTTTGACCAACTATAAGGATTGAGATGCAAGAGTGGGAGACTATTATTTGTCTTCGATGGTTCGAAATTGAAAGGACCATGCTCGTACACAAATCCATCCATGCTTGAGCAACCTGGACCACCATTGAGCCAGAGTACGACCGGATCTTTCGAGGATTCATCTCTGATTCAACAAAGTAATACCACAGATTCTTCCCATGCTCCTTATCAATTGTTATGTACCTTTAGAATCAAAACCAAAGAATAACATAGAAACTTGAAAATGCAATAAGATAGAACATAATCTATAGTAAAAAATTGAAAAATAAACTAAAACCGGAGTTTTCGGCCTATGCTCAATTCAACTAGAAAGAAAGAAAGACAACAGAGAACTCAATTTTTTACCCGGAGTAGTGTTTTGAAGGAAACGTGCCACTGAAGCCAGGAAGTTTGGTGATAAGAGCAGACTCAGGAGCTGATTCTGTTGTTATTACAAACACTAAAAGTAATGTCACAAAGGCAATATCTTTCAGTAAGAAGCTCATTGTGATCAACAACACAAACTGAGAACAAAGAGATTTTCGCTGTGTAATAATGAGAATTCTGGTATTGCTTTATATAGAACAACAAGATAGGAAGAAAACTTGGAATATTCGTGTAAGTTAGACAAAATTTTAGCAAGAATTATTGATGAAATTTTTCTGGAAAAAGAGACAAAAGAGCTGATGTGGAGAAAAATGATTATAAGAAGAAATTTGTGGAAACATAGTATAGGATAAGTAGATATGTGATTCTGCAAGCTACTTCCTTAAAAGGCACGATTTTGATATTTGAGCATCCCTATTAAGATATGTATATCTACAGAGTTGCATAAGAAAACTGAGTGGAGGAAGAAAAGCTAGAGTTGACTTGGGGACCGCCTCCATAATAAATCAACAAGCGGTTACTTCAAATGACGACAAGCCTACAGAACAATGACACGTGGCTGGAATACAAGAATTCTTTTTTTGACAACCGTTTTCTTTGAAAAGGGATTCCGGGAAAAACTTCAACAATGAATTAACTTCCAGGCTACGATTATTAAATTCTTTAGAAAATGAAGAAGGGTTATATAGAAGACAAACTTTGTAACCGTTTATTGCTATTAATTTAAACCTATAAAATAGATTCTAAGTCGAATACAAATTCAACTAAATAGTACATTCAGGTATGCTTTGATTCCTTTTTTATATACAAAGTAACTATTTTGTTATTTAAACAAAAAATGATATACAAATCTAGATAACTTATATTTATAAAAAATTTCACCCGGAGATAACTTATATTTATAAGTAAAGAATCATCAATTGTATTTCGATATGAGGAATGTAAGAAAACTTGAATGAGTGAAATTTTCTTTCTACCAATGTTTTCTCTTTTAGCTCTATTGAAAAGATTGGCTAGGTTTGAGGTTTGAAAATCATAGTGATCAAATTATTGCATTTACATCCAAAGGTCTTACAAGTAGAACGCATGCAACATACTCTCCTAGCCCAAGTAACTGCTTCTAGCTTAGAATATATAAAAAATCTTTGTCTGCTTTAGTTGCATTATTTGAATTTTCCATACATGTTTTTCCAAACCTATCAACTTCCACTTAATTGGAGGTACGAGTCCAAGAGTCATCCACCAAACATATGTTATGTAAACATATTGCTTGTGAGCCAATAATATCCTGTGGACTGTTTTACGGAAGAAGTTGACGTATTTGCTGAGAACCAAGCTTGCACTCTCTTTCTACATGTTTGATTAGTGCTAGTGAAATCCTATTAATCCTTCATAATATCTTACGTTCCGAGTTTTCTAGAGATACAAAATTTTCCAAAGACATATATCTATATCGAGTTTTAGGTCTCAATGAGGACCTCAAGTCATCATCAACCATGGAAGAAGGAATCAAGAGACATGGAGTGGAAACGTTAAGCTGAGGAGATCTAAAGAAGCTGATCATGATATATCTGCATTCAAAACATAATATATCACAAACAATGATGAGTTTGTCCATGAAACCAAATGGCATGAACACTACACTCAACAATTCTTCCAGAACAATTGGAATCAGATTAAATCTTCACGTACCAGAAAGTTATACAAGATATAATTCAGAGTTCTCCAGCACACCCAATTGCAAGTATCACCACTTTGAGACCAATGCAGCCCAACAAAGATGCAGCTTACACCAGAACAGATATGGACTTCAAAATGGATCTCTTGTGGATCCAATAATCCCAAAATGAAGAGAAATGGTTATGGAATTTTAAGATATAATCCATTTACTAAGATGTGTCAACCTGGTTCTGCACTTACCTTATTTGAAAATTCGGATTTGGCTTCATGCCGAACTCAATTCTAGAAAAACATGCGATTTTTTCTTCCTCTATAATTCCTCTATAATACCTTATGGAACCATACCACATTGGATCATTTGGATCCACAGAAAATACTAAAAATGCAAACCGAAGCCATTTATGGAAAGTATAGACAATATTTGGTTTCTCATTCTCAAACCAAGACTTGGCGTCCATGAGAGATTGCTTCTCATTCATAAGTTGTTCCATACTTCTTTCCATGTACCAGAACCCAGAAGAATAGCAGATATCTTCACACCACAAATTTCCTTTTCCAAGAATGTCCACATTAAAGGAGGAAGTGTTCACACTGAAGGCAACCAGAGTGTTTGCATCTTGAACTTTACCTCTCCAACGTCTATTTCTTCCAAGGTTCTGAGTTTTCAAGTCATCCTTAGTCATTCTATAAGTCCCAAAGATGCACCAATTCCTGCCAAGTCTTTTAGATACAAGGAGCCTCCAACTTGCATTATTTGGACGAGTACACCAATTACTCTCCAACAGCCATATAATCCTTCATTATTGCAATTTGTTCTTGTCACATGTTTTATGACCGTTGAACTAAGAGAATATAAAAGCTCATTTTATATTTATTGTAAATCACATTCATTATAAGTTAATACATAAATCGTTTTGTTCAACAAAAGTTTCTTTGAGTGTTCTTGTCTTTAGTTGCTTGCTTCTGCCCCTATTAACTATTTGTTCAGGATTTCTTGTGGTTTTATGCAAATCAGGATCATCCATCGATTGGAAAAGTAAATCATACCCAAAGACTGAGAGAGTCAATCAAAGGTGTCATAAATATCTCTACCAAAACCATCTTCCACCTAGCTTATTTGATCATTCTTGATCACCTTTTGAGAATAGTATTGTGGACTGATTCCTAATCTTACATCATCTGATATCAGAGCCAAATGCTCCTATCAGATTTTATCTTTCCATCTTGTTTTGTTATTTACATTGTGTTATTATTAGAAAATAAGAAATCATAAAAATCTGTTGCTATCATTTCTGCTCTTGTTGTTTGATTTCCAGAAAATCTAAGATATATAATAAATTTTCATTTGCTTTAAGTTTTTGTTTTCGGCCATTGTTGCTGCTTTGTATTCTTGTTGTTCTTAGAAAAAAACAAGAAAGAAGAAGTTGTTTTCCTAGTTTAATCCACAAAATTTCATAAGAAAAACCAAAGATTTGTTTGCAAATCATATTTACCATATTTTTTTATTTGCTTACCTTAAAGCAAACCAAAGAAAATTATGTCATAGTCTTAGAATTTTCGAAATTTAAAAAAAAAACAAAAAAAATCATTTAGATCAGTCTTATTTCTGGCTAGTCCATAATATAGTTTGTGACTTCTTATTTTTGGTTCTATACCAGTCACATACACATTTAATCATTGAGTAAATAGCTATTAGAACCCTGAAATTTTAAATGAAAGCAAAAAAACCTCCAACTTGTGTTTGAGCTAAAAAACTCTTCAACTTTTAAATATTGACCATTTTAACTCTCATATTTTGTTCACTCGGCCATTTACGAAATGAGAATAGTCAACTGTTAAACTCGAGTAACGTCCATTATACCCAATATGACGACATTTTAAAATCATTTCGTTTAACAAAAATACCAAATCAATTTCATCTTCCTCACTCAAAAACCTAATATCCAATTCTATTTTCATCTTCCCCAAATCGATTTAAGAGGTATTATCTGACGAAGACAATCTCTGATTGCCTCTGAAATCGATTTGGAGAAGATGAAATCGAATCGGTATTAAGTTTTCAAAGTGAGGAAGGTGAAATCATTTGGATTTTTTTAAACAAAATATATATATATATATATATATATATATATATATATATTTTTAAATTGTATTAGATATAAGGGCTGTTACTCAAGTTTAACAATTGACTATTCGGATTTTTAAATGGTTGAATCAACAGAATATGAGAGTTAAAATGGCCAAAATTAAAAGTTGAGGAATTTTTTGGGTCAAACATGAGTTGAAAGTATTTCTCTGCGTTAATTTGAAAGTTCAGCTTTTAAAGGGAATTTCTAAAATTGACCCAAAACTTGATTTCAATGCAAAAGTGTACCCCATATTCTATCAAATACAAAAGTAACCAAAAAAACTATTAAAATACAACAAACTCCTTATGAGCAAAAAAAAAACTGTATTCAATTTTACCATAATAATTTTTTTCGCTTGAGAAGACTTTCAGAGAAGACTTCCCTGTAAGTCTTCTACGAAAAATTTCTCTAGAAGTCTTCTCAAACAATAAATCTTAAAAATAATTTAGAAATTTATAAAAAATATTTATATGAGGGAAAATAGAAATCATTTAACCACAAACATTTGTAAATGATGTAAATTTATATCAACTAAAATTGAATTGTTTTAAACCTAAATGATTTAATGTAGAATGAGTCATGATATTCATTGGTTTAGGTTTTAGTAACATATGCTATAGTATTATAGGTAGTTTTAGGGTAGATTTTGAAATCTTATTTTTAAACTTTTTTTTTTGTTTTTGAATTTGACAAATATGTGTTAGTGATTCTCTAATAAGATGATTTCAAACACTTTCTAAGTTGTTTTATGTTTATGAAAGTGTTTTTTGCTAGCTAATTGATTTAGGTTTCAGAAGACATTTAGAAAACTTCCCGGGAAGTCTTCTAACATATAATGCTGTAGAAGACTTCATGGAAGACTTCACAGAAAACTCTACAATTTTCCCGATTGAATTTCAGTGAAATTCAAATTCTCGCCTAATGGCGAAGTCTTCAGGAAGTCTTCCAGTAGTCTTCCAGAAGTCTTCTCTGAGAAGACTTTTCTCTAAGTCTTCTACGAAAGAATTCTCTAGAAGTCTTCTCAAACAATAACTCTTATAATAATTTATAAATTTATAAAAAATATTTATATGGGGGAAAAATAGAATCATGTAACCACAAACATTTGTAAATTGTATAAATTTATATCAACTAAAATTGAATATTTTCAACCTATGATGTAATGTAAAATGAGTCATGATAGTCATTGGTTTAAGTTTTAGTAACATATGTTATAGTATTGTAGGTAATTTAGGGGTAAATTTTAAAATTCTTATCTTTTTTATCTTTTTAGTTTTTGAATTTGACAAATATGTGTTAGTGATTCTCTAATATGATGATTTTAAACATTTCTAAGTTTTTTTTTATGTTTAAGGAAGGAAGTGTTTTTGCTTAGTTAATTGATTTTAGGTTTTCGGAAGACTTCCCGGGGAAGTCTTCTAACTCCTGGAAGACTTACCGGAAGACTCCGAGAAGACTTCTCTAGAATTCTTCTCAAAATAATATGATATGTGTTTTCCGCCTAATGCGAACTCTTGCGGAAGTCTTCAAGAAGTCTTCAAGAAGTCTTTCGAAACTCTTCAAGAAGTCTTTCGAAACTCTTCTAGAAGTCTTCGAGAAGTCTTCTCATGTATTAAATTATAGGGTTTTGGAAGACTTCCAGAAGACTTCATAATTTGGGAAGTCTTCTATATCAAAAATATTTAACCTAATTGGGATTTTTGTCTCCATATATATAGAAAATTTACACATTCTCTTTCTTCCTCTTAAGTGGCTTCAACAAAAATGTAATGTTTCTTACTCTAAAACTCTCCAACCTCTCTCTCATCTCTATATACTTGAAAGCACCTAACTTTATATTCATTTCTCATTTTTCTCTTATGTATGCTCACTAATGTATCTTGTTTTGTAGATTTTTCATTACATGGTTCTCATCTTTCACTCCTCCAATGGTAGATCTATAATTTTTGAATATGTATTTTTGGTGTGTTTTATATGTTGTTTTCTATAAAATATATATTCAACTTATTGTAACAAGGTTAAATGTATGATTTTTTTTATTCCTATTTTGTGTTTGGTGATAATGTTCAATGGTTAAATGTATGTCATTTTCTTTTTGGTATGAAGGAGAAGAAGATAACACAACATTTTATGTAGACGAAAACCTCTAGAGGCATTAACAAGTTTAAAGGTTTGACCTTTTTGATTCCTCTTTTATTTTTGATAGTATTATTTGGTTAAGAATTTGATCTTTTCTTTTTGGTATGAAGGAGAAGAAAAGTATACTTAGAAAGACTTGGGAAGACTTCAGAAGAATTCTGGAAAACTCCTGGAAGACTTCTGGAGGACTCCTGGAAGACTTCTAGAAGACTTTCTTGAAGACTTCAAGAAGACTTCCTGGAAACTTCAAGAAGACTTGTGGAAGACTTCTAGAAGACTTGTGGAAGACTTCTAGAAGACTTCCTGGAAAACTTCTGGAAGACTTCCTGGAAAACTTCTGGAAGACTTCCTAGAAAACTTCTGGAAGTCTTTCTAGAAAACTTCTGGAAGTCTTCCTGGAAAACTTCTCAAAGTCTTCCACAAGTCTTCCAAAATTCTTCCAGAAGTCTCTCATGAAGACTTCGGAAAACTCTTGGAAAACTTCCTCGAAGACTTCTGGAAGTATTCCACAAGTCTTCTGTAAGTCTTCCACAAGTCTTCCAGAAGTCTTCTAGAAGTCTTCCACAAGTCTCTCATGAAAATGTTTATGATTATTTTGTAATTATTTTTATGGCATGTTTAATGATTATTATGTGTACTCTTTTAATTATGAATTATTTTGTAAATTTGAAAAGAAGTTAATGAAAATAATTAGTAAATATGTTGAAGTCTAAAATATTTTATTTTATTTTTCAAAAGTGCTTGACATTATTTAAACTTCATAACAAAAAACATTTTACCCATACTACCCAAAACAACATTTTTTTAAATTTAGTCAAATTTACTACAAACCAAGAGAAAAGACTTCTAAAAAAAACTTAGTCAAATTCACCAAAGATCAAACAATACATAAGTCTCACTAGAAAAAGTTAAGTATTCTCTCAGAAGACTTCTGGAGACGTCTTCTCGGAAGCGAGAAATTTAAGCGGGAAATGAAAATTTAAATGGAAAACTTAAATTTTAAGTGAAAATTGCAATTTTAAATTTCATAAAAATTAAAAAGTATATCTTAAGATATAAGAAGACACATAAAACCACATGACTTGATATTGTTAAAGTTACTTGACACTTTTGAAATTTAGAAAATAGATATTGAAGTTACTTAACAAATTTTAAAAAATGAACATAGAAGACTTCCCTGTAAGTCTTCCATGAGAAAAGTTCCCTGTAAGTCTTCCCACGGAAGACTTCTCTGTAAATCTTCTTAGTTTAGCTAGAAACATTAATAAACATGAATGTTTGTAACCTCATAATTATCATCAATTAAGTTATGAATTTCACTCAAGAGACTCAATATTGACTAATACACATGAATTAACAAGAAAAAAAAGCAAAATTCATTTTACGTTTTGAGAAAATTGAAGCTTAATAAAGATAGACGTAGCAGATTCTTAGGAAGTCTTCTAAGAGAAGACTTCTTAAGAAGTCTTTCTTTAGGTCATTTTTGCAATTGCAAATATATGAAAGAAGACTTCTTAAGAAGTCTACTCTACAAAAGAAATCTTGAGAAGTCTTCCTTTGTAAATGTTGGCTTACTTTTGAATTGAATGTTTTTCAAAAAATCATAGAAAAGACTTCTCTAGAAGTCTTCTATGCTAAAAGTTAGTTTTGCAATTGACCAAAATTTGTTAAAATTTGACTTTTTATAGAAGACTTCTAGAGAAGTCTTCTTATGTTCACATGAAGTCTTCTCAAGTCTCAAGAAGTCTTCCTGGGTTACTTTTGCAATTGACTATATTTGACTTTTCCAGAGAAGACTTCTCGAGAGTCTTCTATTAGGAGACTTCTAAGGAAGTCTTCTCTCGGAACCAAAAACCATGAATAAAATTTGAGAAGACTTCTCAAGAAGTCTTTTGTCAGAAGACTTCTCAAGAAGTCTTTTGTCAGAAGATTTCTTAAGAAGTCTTCTTGTAAATAATATATTTGTTAGTATTAATTGTCAATTGTAAAAGTAACCCACACAGACTTCTAATGACAGTGAGAAGACTTCATTAAATAGTAAAGAAGACTTCCTTAGAAGTCTTCTCAGAGAAGACTTCATGGGAAGTCTTCTATAAAAAGTCAATTTCTGACAAACTTTGGTCAATTGCAAAATTAACCTTTTATCGGTAGAAGACTTCTACAAAAAACACAGAAAATGTCAATTGCAAAACTAAACCTATGCATTGACTAGAAGACTTCTCTAGAAGTCTTCTCGTAGGAGAAGACTTCTAGAGAAATCTTCTTCACGAACAAATCTGAAAAAGATCAATTTCATATCTTGAATCCGGTGAATGACTTGTTTAACTTCTCTAGACTAATATAACTTCATGAAGAACGCTACCAACTCATTAATGACCAAGAATCATGAGTTTCAATGTCTATATGAACATTACAAAGTTTGAAATCAAAATCTTGAATTTTTGGATGAATTTTGAGAGAAAGTGAAAAATATATGGTTTGTGTGAATAACAAATGAGAAAAGAAGAAAAAATATTTTTTGGTGCATTAAGAGCTTCAAATTGGTTGTTCATGGTGGTTGATGTATTGATGACAGTGACAATATTGTAAATACTTGATGAAGATGAGGATGATAGAGTAAAACACTCATTTAAAAAAAAAGAAAAAAAAGTAATGGCACTTTCATGAATAACTCGAAAATCTAGGGTCAATAAGGCAAATGAAAATTCTAAAAAATGATGGGTTAGTTTTGCATTTGAGTTTAATGCCCGTTTCTCTTTAATTATTTTTCATTCGCTTAATATTTTTAATTTGTTGGTCCATTGTATTTGTGTCTTACCATATTTTTCATTTGCATTGAAAAGAAAATAAAAAGTTGTTTGCATCTAGATTCCAATTTTTTTTGTTATTTTGACCTATAATATATCGGACAAATCTCTCAAATAGCCATTTTGAAGTTTTTGTCACAAAAATAGACATTGAAAGAAAAATGACCAAAATATATCTTTTTTATTTTTAAATTTTTAAATTTTTTAATAATTAAACCTCAACTCCAAAACTCTCACCCCATAACTCTAAACCCTAAGTTTAGATTAGTTAAACCAAGAGTATAAATATATATTTACATCCTTTAATAAAGTTTATTTCGGACATGTTTTACCATTTGTAGTGGGAAAATAGTATTTTATTTTTTTCAAATTTCAAAAAATATGAAAACAATTGGAAATATAAGTAAGACTATTAGTATGAATTTTTCTTTAAAATAAATTATATAACCATGTTTTATTTTATGTATTACCTATGCATATAATACTTATTCTGGTAGTTTATTTAGTTTAAAACTCGAATACAATGTACATTACAATGTTCTAACTTGATTATAAAATATTTTTTTTCTTATGTATTCTATTCTTGCTAGAATTTGTTCACTTGCATCATAGCCAGATATCGGTGGTCTACATCTAACTTGAATATGTGTTGTATACTTTACTCTATGGACTACTTTAACTTATTTATGTTTCATAACTTGTTCTAACTATAACCTTAGGATCTGATAGAGATAGAATATATGTTCCATCGTTTGTTCATCGTTCTATTCTATGTAGCTTTTGTATTCCTCCTAAATCACGAAAAATGGAAGTTTCCATATTTCGGTTGCTATCTTTCCTAAATCAATCCTATATCTACAGTAAATCTCGCATAATATCTTTTCTCCCACGTTTTTCTCTCCCACAACCTTTCTCTCTTTCGTTTTATGTTTCTCTTTCTTCTTCATCTCTCACCATATCTTCTCTCTATCCCCACAAACATGGTTCTCATCTATGTTAAATGGGTGTATGTATATCTCGTCGCAGTAAGAAATTTGACGAAAAGTGGATAAACACTGATGAAGAACAATGATTCTCCAAAAAAACCTAAATCGCCATTGATAGAGGTGAAAAGCTTCGGTGGAGAAGACGAATAAACTGAAAAATAATTAGGGTAAACTACTTACCTTACCTCTCTCGATTTTTCCTTTTCCCCTTCTGTTTTTACCTCCTTTTAAATATCAAATACGAAAATTATTATTTTAATTCAAAAACTTTGTTAATTAAAGGGTATTATGGTATTAACAGGAATCTAAATCCTATTTTCCTAAATAGTCTTATAAAAATATTATTGGGACAACCCAAGTTCAATGTGTTCCATTTTTTAATTATATTAAGATTATATATATATATATATATATTTAATACCATTTAAATTAAAAGAAATACCATACAAACATAAATATGTTAACTTCGAAATTTGCATTGAAAAGGTATTGAGACCTTAATATTTGAATTTCAAACCTTGCTGCAAATTTTTAAAAATGATCATAAATTAATAATTATCAAATCTCACACTGAAAATTTTGTGATTAATGGTTTAATTTTTTGTTACATCATACAAATGTTTATAAAATAATATGAGTAGGAAACCTAAATTAATAAATATTCATATCAAAATACATTATATATCTATGTCAATATTATTTAAATGTAATTATATATCATATAAAATAAATAAAATGATTGTTTTGCTTTATTTACCAATAAAAATTATTGTAAATAAACATGAGTGACTGTTTTTATTTATGTTCTTATTGTAATTTAACTATATACATAGTAGTTACTCGTTTCTCAATTACTTAATATATTTATTATTTAATAATATGTAAATAAACAGTAATTAAATAACAATATTTTAAAATAATTTGTATATATAATGTTGATCCCGCGCAAGACAAAATTCTTAACATAGGTGTCATGCTAAAAAAGAATAGTAAGAACTTTGTTTTATCTTATTATACATAGATCATGCTCATAAAATTCGACCCACCCTTAAATTTTTTTTGACTGCGAGATTTTGTAATCTTTTCAGGTATAAATGGAAGAAGAAGCAGATGAATCAAGTGTTATAATACCTCTGAGATTGATTAGGGTTAAGAGGAGAACCGTTCTTGGAGTGGAAGAGGAGAATCTGACAACCACTCAAGGGAAGGAGAGACTGATTTTTAAATCAGTATGGAAGAAGAGGAGTTTGTTGAGGAGATTGGATCAGAAAAAAACCAGAACCACCAGACCTTTATCAACATGATATCAGCTCTATTGATTGATATAGATAAAATCTGACCAAGAAGATAACCATGAAGGCGAGTCATGGTAAAAAGAGACTGAATCCCAAATCAGTTTGATAAAGGATTTACTCTATCCTAATCAAAGTAGTACATATGACTGTCAATCCGATCCTAAGTGAGCATGATGCAATGAGAATACAAGTATAACTGAATCTAAGTGCAATCAATTTTTGAAGAGTGAATGACGGTAACAAAAGTAAGCAAGCGATAACAACTTAAGGTTTAAATCAAATTAGACAAAGGAACCCATGGGTAAGGGTATTGATTTTGGGCAACTAGGAACCAATCTAGGATATTAACACAATAAGCAGTCAAGTTCTAGAAGTATAGACACAACCATTGAACTAATTATTGTCAAAATAGAAGTTCATTTGCAATCAGTCACTAAACATCAAATATCTTTGGTTCAGTTAAATCAAGCAATCGTTAAGAACGAGTCTATTAACTATCTAAGCTTCCCTAACATCAATTGTCATTTGTTAAGCAAGAAAGGAGCAATATCACTTTGATCCTGACATTTCATCAAACACCTTTCTGACGTGAAATGTCCAAGCGTCTAGATCAAAGTGATCAAGTCTAATCTAGCATTAAGAACAAGAGATATGCCTAGAACATGAATGATCTAATACTAAACATCGTAAATCATAACCTAATCACCCTAGATCACACTAACTCATGAATTCTAAAAGAAACTACTCACTAACAGACATGATGACTTTCAAAATCATGGATGATTCAAAGTTTATCATGCTTAGTGATCAGGAATCTCAATCGGTGCTAACAAGATAGATCAAAAAATGAAGGACAAAGTTGAATCTTTCACCAAGAGAATATTTGTTTTCTGACAAAACCAGATTAACCTTAAAATTAGGTTTAACGAGTATATATAGTAGCTTGAAAACAAACCGGGTCAACGCAACAAACCTGGGTCAACCATGAAAAATACAGTTTCTGCACCCTTAGCGACCATGCTTGGTCGCTACGTAAATGTCGCTACAACACTGTGGGCCGTAGCGATCTCTTCGCTACACATGTCGCTACGGTGCCCACAAGTTAGCCTAGCGACCTTGCTTGGTTGCTACACCGAAGTCGCTACAGCACTTGGTCATCTGGAGATGGGGATCTCGTAGCGACCTCGTCTGGTCGCTATGGTGGTCGCTACGGATCCCAAAACTTCTTCTAGCGACCTCTCCTGTCGCTGTGGTGGTAGCTACGGATCGCAGAACTTCTTCTAGCGACCTCTCCTAGTCGCTACACTTAGGTCGCTATGACACTTAGCCAGCAAAAGCTTTCTTATGCTTCAAACTTCTCTTCTTGGCCTCAAATGACTTCAAACTCACCATCAAGGATCTCCATCACCTGATATAGAAAAATGCAATACAAATCAACCTAAACATGTCTAAATGCTAGTCTAAATGATCAAAATGTACAATGAATAATGACTAAAACAATGCAAATATGCACGACATCAACTCCCCCAAACTTGATCCTTACTTGTCTACAAGCACTACAAGAAAACATGTATGTTCAGACTACACAATTGGTAGCTAATTAGTCGCAAAAATCACACTTTACGACTGATTTACGACCGAATATGAAGTCGGAAACCAACGCGTCGCAAAAAACAAACGGTCGTAAATCAGTCGAAAATTAACGACTGATTTAAGACTGTTTTACGAGTACGGTACATAGTCATAGAACAGTCTTAATTCAGTCGTAACATTTGGCGACGATTTGCGACTACTCTTACGACCTGTATGCGACTTTTTGTAGTCGTAATAAGGTCATGTATTGTCGTCGCAGATCAGTTGGAAAGCATCAGTCGTAAAATCAGTCGTAATATTTTGGTCGGTAATCAGTCGTAAACGGGTAGTCGGTAATCAGTCGTAAACGTGTAGTCGGGAATCAGTCATTATATTTAGTCGGCCATCAGTCGTTAAATTGTTACCATTATACTACTAATTAGCGACTACACTGCTACTGTTTTTTGGGTCAAATGGTTTATTTATGCACCTTATAACGTCACATTACACAAGCTAATTGGCCGGAATTAGGGACATCTCATTGGGCCTTGTTGTCTTTGGAATGAGACATATATTGGTATCATTCAATCCGCTTGCCATTGTCCCATCTAAAAGGAATTGGTTAACCATATGAGTTAAATCTTCCTTTACAATATCCCAGAATTTTTGATAAAATAATGCTGTCATCCCATCTGGTCCCAGGAGCTTTCTCTGATGCATAGCGAAAAGTGCTAATTTAACCTCCCATTCTGTAACCGGAGCTGTAAGCTCATTATTTATTTGCACCGTAATCGTTGTGGAAACCTCAGACAACGCATCTGCTATATCTTCTGGATTAGATGACTCAAAAATTTGTCTAAAATAACTAGTAGCAATGGCCACTAGTCCTTCCTCATCCTCAACAGCATTCCCATTCTCATCTAAAAGCTGTGTAATTTTATTTCTCGCCCTCCTTTGCTTCGTCAAGGCATGGAAAATTTTGTATTCCTATCTCCTTCTCTTAGCCAGAACACTCAACATTTTTGCTTCCAGAACATCTCCTCTGCCTTAAGAGCATCAGAAAGCTCTTTCAAAGCTGTCCGCTATTTCCTCAGTCGGTGCGTTATCATTCGAATATAATCCGTCCACCTTCTCTTTAAGTTCCCCAACTAGCAGGTCTGAGTTAAAGTTGTGTTGTCTCCTCCATTGACTCAAGGCCTTACGGCAACTCGCAATATGATCCATGATATTTGCATCCAGGGGAAGATCAGGGGATTTCCATCCCGCAAGAATGATCTGCTTCAAATCCTCATTATCCAGCCATCTTTTATCAAATTTGAACATCTTTGATCTCCTCATTGGCTTTGTGAGACTTTCCGCTAGAATCGGACGATGATCCGATCCCCATAACCTCATATATTTCACAGCTGAGTGAGGAAATTTTTCATGCCAATCCTCATTTCCGACTGCTCTGTCCAAACGACATCTAACAGTTGTATGCCCTGCTCTCTTTCCGACCCATGATAACATATTTCCAGTAAATGGGAATTCCAACATCCCACAATCACTTAGCATCTGTCTAAAAGGTAGGAACGAGCTATCAGGACGTTGTCTCCCTCCCTCCTTTTCATTATGACCAGTTATTTCATTAAAATCTCCTATCATAAACCATGGTCCATTTCTAGTTGTTGAGAAACGCGTAAGACGTTCCCAATCCTGATCTCTTCGTTCAGCACAGGGTCTCCATAAACAAACGTCATAAAGACTTTTATTCCATCAATGACTGCCTCAATGTCAATCATTCTGTTATTCGAAAATAAAACATTAACTTGAAATTCATCCATAGAAAAAAGAGCTAAACCTCCGCTGAGACCAAGTGGCTCAACGGTAAACAAATGATCAAATCCTAAGTCGGCCTGAAAGTTTTTGCAACAGCAGCCTCCTATTCTTCGTCTCAGAAAGAAACACAAGTCATGGGCGATGCTTCTGACACATCTCCGTAAGGCGTCGAACTGTGAGGTTGCTTCCAATCCCTCGACAGTTCCAACTGAGTGTCCTCATGGATGATGACGGGAGGTTTTTTTGGACCCCTCCGAACCATTAACATGCCTAGAACTTCCTCTAGCTTTCGTCAAACTACTGATACGTGTATGATCATGTGCTTCAGTTTCCCCGGAAGGAGGTAAACCAATCATAACCGCGTGTTTCTTTCTTGGAGATCCCCGGCGTAAGAATTCTGCCTTTTTAATTGATAGACCAAGTGGGACTCTTGAACGTGAGATACCTTTGCTTGAGGTTGTTCTCTTGACTTTTAGACTCTTGAAAGACTCTGTTTTTTCTTTGTGAGCTTGACGAGAAGAGGACGCATCCTCCAATGCCTTTAACTCCTCTCCAAGTAAGTCATCACATTGAACTTCACATTCCATCCATGCATCTTGATGTGGGCCTCCAATGATAGCCGCATCTTCAATATCCATATCTTGTAAAGCTCCAATAATTTGACCATCTTCTTGATCATTAGACAAAACATTTGCCGTTGGAGAGAAGTCAATGGCCCGTGCTATATCCTTCTCACGAAAGGTTACGTTGTCGTCTTTGTAGAGGTATCACGAGAGGGTGTGATAATAGTGCTTGCTAACCTCTTCCCACTAGAGCGTACCTCATGTATCAGCTCTGATTGATCATTGATAATAGACGAGGAAGGTAACAAAATTTGGTTCGATGATTCATGTTCAGCACCATCCGTCTCCACATATCTATTCTTTTCACGCCATGTGAGAGGCTTTTTATGCTCATACGGAGCATAACGATAGCTCTGTCGAGAGCTAGGGTGGTTCCATCTATTCCAGTCTTGTCTATGACTGTACATTTCATTTCCATGACCACGTGATGGAGCCTCGAATCCTGCATGAGCATTGTAAGCATTCTGACATTCCATACTTTGTTGGTCGCAGTTCCTGACGCAAGCTGACATTGCGATCATAACGGTCGTGATAACGATCACGTCCATGTGCATCCCTCAACAAAGGTTGACGGGATTGTGATTCATGAGGCAATTGAACCCGCAGAGAAAACATCGGACTCCTTTGTTTTCACTCGTTCATCTTCTTGTTTCTTTGAGCATAGAAATTCTTCATGAGATAGAAACCGACAATACTTGGAATGTTTAACCAGTTGGTCATATGTGAAATGGATCGAGACCTCATCTCCTTCTGGTGAGCTAACTTTCTTTTTGAAAATCAATGGCTTCCTCGTATCCACATCAATGAGCAGCCTTCCCTCTGAGAGTTCCATAGTATCTATGTGTCCGAGCTTATCACCAATCTTTCTCAGATTCTTAACAGTCCATAGATGGAGAGGGATTCCAGAGATCTCAACCCAAAATGGAATTATCCAAGGGTAGTCATCGTGAATGATAGGTTCCCAATGAACCAACACGAACATACAGAAATTATAGTGAAAAGGACCGTGTTGCAACACCGATTGTATGTCCTCCTCTGAAGAGAAGTTAAACAAGAACTTTCCATTACCTAAATCATTGGCTGTGATTCTATCTTGTACACCCCATTGAGTCGGCATGTAATTGATTAGTTTCTCAACGTTCTGTTTCTTTGGACTCAGAACTTTCCCGATCAATGACATACGGTACTCATGGATGGTGTGGGGATCATCTTCAGCGACCAACTGGATGGGTTCATCATCATCCTCAAGAAGTATAGCCTTTCCTTTGTTATCCGCCATACGAGCATAGTTGAAGCGATTGAATGTTCCCATTACCACCAGAGATAAACAGATCGAGAGTGGAAGATATATGAACCAGCCAAAGAGCCAGTGAAATCTAGATCATGATGTAAGATCAGATCAAAGGGATTTAATATGTCGATAGAACTGATAGGAAACGCACGGAAGTAAGCTGGTTGTTGATTACTTGATGGAGAAGACTCTCACAAAACTTGCGAGAATGATAATGAGATCCGAAACTACTAGCGAACAGATGATGATGCAAGGTTAATCTAGCTCTGACGAACGCTTAGATCTGCTGAAGATCGAAATCCCAATGGAGATTTCAATCTAACAAGCCGCCATCACCTCGGTTACATATTATGCATTATCATGTGTAATTAAAAGAAAATTGTAAAGCCCCGACCACCCACGGCTAATAGGCCACCCACGCCTATTATCTCGGCCCGTGGGCTCCATCCCGTTCCAACGGTCGGTGCGTAAATTTTCCAAGGCTTGAAATCATTGTTTACTGACCCTGCAATCACCACCCGACCTTTCCCCGTGTTTTGGCCTCACTCATACGGTATCACGAATCACTTCCCGATAGGTCACCCATCCTTTCACTACTCCAGTATAAGCACGCTTAACCCTAGAGTTCTAAATGGATGTGTAACGGAAAAGGGAAGTACACTTTGATGACACAGGTAGCTAAATCAATTATCTTAAGCCTTTCTACATATCACAACTCGGAATGTTACAAAAACTATATAGGTTTTTAAGCACATAACATAATTTGTTATGAATAACTATTTTGCTCCACAGCCAAATCTGAGAAAATAACAGTATCTTATAATACGATTAGGGTCATTATTCAAAATTGATTATATATATAGAAAAATTGTAGATGGTGCAAATAAATCAAACATAGCTCTAAGACGAGGTGGAAAAAAAATGATTTATATATATATATAAAAAAATTCTTATTCTCTTGAAAGTTATGGTTTAAACCCAGAATAAGCTTTAGATTCGCTACATTTAACAATTATTGTCATATAATCAAACAAATATGATAAATAATATTCAGCTCATAACAAAGATTCATTTGATTATCATGTTATACTATTTGTAGTAAACAAAAAATCACAAATTTTAAGAACTGAAAATTTAAAAATCAATATGAATTAAACTTATATTTTTTATAACAGATGTCAATATATCGAAATATACTTACAAAAAAATAAATTAAAATTAAAATAATTTAAAAATATCTCGACCCCTAGTTGTAATATATAAAACACGTTAGTGAAAACAAACAGCTCTTTTATACATTATGATTTGCCCACAAACTTTTTTATAGGGAATAACTACAGAATTTTGGTTAAGGAAACAATATTTATGCCTCAAGTTTTTTTCTGGAGATAGGGACCATGGACGAAGCCGTCTCATCATTCACATTCTCACCCGAAAGCTCCTCAAGAGACTTGCCTTTAGATTCTGGCACTAAAAACGTCATAATCATGCCAAAAAAGTTAACAAAACCAAGCACAATCAACGAATTCCTGACACCAATACCCGGTGGATATCCTGCGTCCGTCTTGGTCTTATCCTTTGACTGAGCCGCATACAAAAATCCAAACGCGCCCACGATAGCTCCTGCCTTTCCTGCTGCGGCTGATATTCCATGACATGTGGATCTCAACCTAGCTGGGAATATCTCGGCAGGCACAACAAATGTAGTTACATTCGGACCAAAGTTTGCAAAGAAGAAAGTTAGGGAGTATAGAATAACAAATCCGATGTCGTTGCCTGGTTTGGTCCAGTACTCATAGGGTAAAGCTAAAGCGAACATAAATACGGTCATGAAGAAGAATCCCATTAGTTGGATCGTGAATCTTCCCATGATATCAATAAATGTGACGGTGAACCAGTAACCTGGGATGGTACTCCATAGCGCAATGAGGGTCTGCGCTCTTGCAATCATGTAAACTTCGTGAATGGCGTTCATCGTAGTTGCCTTTGGGATCCATCCTATCTCAGAAAATATCTCTTTTTGAAATAAGTTTTGGCTGTAAAACGCAATGTCAAGCAAAAACCAGGTGGAGGTAGTTCCGAGGAAAGGAAGCCCATGGCGTCTAAGGAATCCCTTGGAGAACAAACCATATTCTGTTTTAGGATCTATAACCATCTGTTGAGCTATTTCTTTGTTAGCTTCAAGATCGACTTGCAAGACTTTCAACATGTCTTTTATGGCTTGTTTAATGTTTTTGGCAACTAAAGCGGTGTAACGAGCAGTTTCTGGCATTTTCATTCGCCAGTAATAGGTTATAACCGCGGGGAGAGCGCCCGCCATAAGTATGATACGCCATAAGTAATCAGCTTGAGGTACCGTCGAGCCGTCAGGGTCTACACTATAGATCTGCGATGGGAATTGGTAATCGAAAATGCTTGAAATATTAGCGCAACGATGCCTCCTACCAAGATCCCAAAACCCTTGCATGGCAAACACGGCCGCGATGAAAGCACCACGAGTCTTCTTGTTTGCATATTCCGACATTATCGTTGCTGAGAGTGGGTAGTCACCTCCAATACCAAATCCAAGCCAAAACCTTTTTCAAAATTGCCAAAAATGCTAATTTACGTCAAAAAAACTAATATTATCGTCTTCATATACAGTTATATTAGTTTCCTTTTTAATACTACTATGTATGAAGTTTTTCACCCAAATTAATAATATATATCGTAATATATGTCTATCATATCGGTTATTAACTTCTTAATAAAATATACATATTTCAAAAATAATAAAGTTATCTGATTTCTCTCTATCATTAACTAAACAGTTTTGTATGAATAAAAACTGAAGGTTTAATAAATGTTGCTCGTAAACTGAAAATAAATCATAAAAACCGAAATTTCCGTTTTAGTAATAGCTATATTATGTTATAAGTACCTGAAAAAGCAAAGAGTGGTCATGACCCCTTTGGAACTATTTCCAAAGGAGATGCCGGAGGCGAGAGAGCAAAAAATCATTATGATCAGAGTAATTCCATACACTCTTCTTCGGCCTAGTTTGTCTCCAAGCCACCCAAAAAAAAGTTGGCCCATGAGTGTCCCACATAAAGCCACACCATTGACCGCAGCCGCCACTTCTGGTGGGAGTGTTCCTGGCTTCTTCTCTGTGCCGGCCTTGTGGTAGTAGATGCGGCCTAACAGCTTTGTGACCATTGAGATACAAAAAAGATCATAGGCATCGGTGAAGAAACCCATTCCAGCAATAACAATTGCTGTGAAATGATAAAGTTGTGTTTTGGCTACATCTAGTGCATTGAGCACTTCTAGATGTTGGTTTTCAACCATCGACTTATCAGCTAGATTATCTACAAAGACAATAACAAACATTATAGCTATATATATATATATATATTCATGTTTGATTAGAAGACAAATGATTTAACGTTTGTGGCATAAGAATCGACAAAAATCTAGTTGGAAGGTTTCCAGAAATTATTAGTCCAAAAAAAAAAACGTTTCCAGAAATTATAACGTAGACTCGGTTTTCTAGTTTTATATACATACATATATGTATTAACTTTTTTCTTTCTATGAAGCTTCAGCTTCAGTAATTTGGACTTACGGAAAAGTTATTATCGCGCCCACACATTTGGTGCCAACCGTTTAAAAAGTATACAAAATAAAATTCTACATTACTAATCATGAAATCAGCGGAATTAGCTAACCTTTATGCTTATGGTGAGGTTTTTTGGTAGTCGGGTTTCTTAAAACTGTTGACGTATAGACTGACTATAAGTTATCTCAATGTTAGAAAACGTGTGTGCTACTTATAGACCAATTTTGTCCAAAGTCAACAATGTATGTGACTTTATATCGGAATCTAAAGTAGAATATACTGTCATCTTGTTTTGTGTTTATAAATTGTTTTGTTATAAGATTCTCAAATATTTAATGATAATGAAACGACTAGAGTATGAATTCAGCCGCTTATATCGTTTACTAGGAGTTTCCTTCGATTGTATATTTGTATTCTTATGTTTTGAATAAATGTAAAATTGTATTCATCGGAAACTATTTTATATCTGATGTGTTGTTTTAACATTAGGGAAAGAAATAAAAACCAGTTACAAATGAGATTAAATCGAGTCTGACATTATTTTAACCTTAGACTCTTGTCGCAAACCAAACTTGGAAGATCCCTTGAAATTTGTATACCTGTGTTATCTCTGAGAGGAGATGGTTGATTCATGCAATCTTTTCATATTCTGAGGTAAAATAAAATTTCAAAATTATTTTTGATTGGACAGATATAACAATATATCGATTAATCAGAGTGTCTAAAATAAATATAAAAATATACTCTGTTTTATAATAAGTGTCATTCTAACCATTTTTCTTGTTCTATAAAAAGTGTCACTTTACAATTCCAATGCAAATTATACTTACTTTCAACTGAAAATTAATTGCAAACTGCATTGATTTTATAAATAATTTTATTTATCTACAATACTATTGGTCAAAGACATGTAATTAATAACAATTTACATATATTTCATAATCTGTGTGAAAAATGTTATAGTGACACTTATTCAATAACGGAGGGGAGGGAGTATATTTCACATTAAGAAATACAAGCATGTCATAGCATAATATTTAAGTATATAGTTAAAAAGTTTTCCGCTATTTTTCCTAATTTTCTGAAAATTATAAATTGTAGCTAAGATTAACAGTATTAGGTTACAAAAGAAAATTTCTTAACCTAACACGAGAAATCAATCTAGGAGTAATAATTTTAGTTATAATTTTCATTATTTTTAGTTATTCTGATAATTATGGTAATTCAGATTTTTTTTTAAAACATATGATTTAATTTGAAAAGGTTTCGATTAATATATTAATAAATATATTTTCCCCAATAATATTGCTTTAATTTGAAAAATTTCCTTTAAACGACACTTGCATATGTTCGAACACGGTGTTATGAAACAACAATAAGTACAAAATATGTGTACTCATTTCAGTTTACTGGCTCATCATGATTCAGGATTCAGAAAAATGTAATCAGCTTAAAATAACTCGAGTTGACTTTATCGTCTCACTTACTCAATTCTTTTTTTCTTAATTTGTCAGAATTTTAGATTTATTGTCTCCTGCAATGACAATCGATAGGAACAAATCCAAAATTAATTGCAGTTACCCGATCGGTTAAAAAGTTATTCGGTAACAAACCTGAAACAAATAAATAATTAATTTCTTTCGAGAGTTTACCTGGTAGATTGTGTAATTTGAGATATCCTAACCGGGTTTTGTTCTGTTTGAATCGATTCAGAATTTTTCCAATCCCTAACAAAGTCGTACTTTAATTAAATAAATTAATGATCTTATGAGATTTGTTACCAAAAAATCCTTATTGTTAAATAATAATGTTTGTGATAAGAACAATACTTAGGTTCACCCCTTACGGTGAACTTTTAAATTCACTACATCTTTTATAAACAATCAAATTGCCACATAGATTATTAAATAAAAATTATTTAAAAAAATTTAACAAAAAACAAAATAGCTACAGAAAATAATGAACCCTAACTTTAACGTTAACATCATTAGGAAACCCCTAAATCTAAATCATAAACCCTAAATCTAAACCTTAAACCCAAACCCTAAACCCTAAATCTAAATCCTATACCCAAAATTCTAAACCCTAAACTCTAACTCCTAAACCCAAATCCAAACCTTAAACCCTATAAATCCTAAACCCAAAACTCTAAACCCTAAAACTTAATTCCTAAACTCAAACCCCAAATCCTAATCCTAGGGTTTAAGTTTAGAGTCTAAGGTTTAGAGTCTAAGGCTTAGGGTCTAAAGTTTGGTTTTAGGTTTAGGGTCTAGTTTGGGGTTTAGAGTGTAGGGTTTGAGTTTATATTTAGGGTTTAGGGTTTAGAAATTTAATTTAGGATTAGAGTTTAGTTAGCGACAATGTTAAAATTGACGTTATTCCTTTTTTTGTTTTTTTATATTTTTAAAATAAATATTAATATTTTTTATTTAATAATCTATATGGCAGTTTGATTGGTTATAAGAAATGTGGTGAATTTAAAGGTTCACCTTAGGAGGTGAACCTAAGTATTTTTCTTGTGATAATATCTTAAGTTATGATTATCTATATGCTATCTTTTTGTTATGTCGTTAAATTTAACCGATCTTCCTATTATAAATTTAGTTTATTTCTCATTTGTAAATAGATATAAATAAGAAGAAAATATACAAAATATAATCATTTTCTCTTTTTATTTACGTTTCCTTCATATATATATTATACTTTTTTTTGATAATTTCACAACACCTTATCACGAAGCTCTGATCTTATAATAAACGAAATTATATCAGTGAATTATTATGTCGAATTTGACAAATCTCAAAATAAATGCTCTTGATACTACGATAATTAATTATATAACTTAGACAGTGTCTAGAGGAAACATGCTTTTAGAAAACCGTCGATAATTCAAAAATGGTGTCGAATGAGAAAAAGACTAAAGTCATGATATTTTTATGACATCACATACATGATGATTTAAAAGATGAATATATTATAAAATATGTGATCTTACCTCTGGCAATCATTAAAAGAGAGGTTTGATCACCAGAAATATGTGATCTTACCAAAAGCTAAACACGATTGGATCCATCTTCGGTTTGAGGACTACAAAAGTGTTAGTGAATATAATTCCACGATGTTTAGAATTACATCTAGGATGATGTTTATGTGGAGAGAAATAAGTGATTATGATATGATCAAGAAAACTCTCTCCACGTTCCATCCTGGAAATGTCGTCTTGTAGCAACAATACCGGGCAAATGGGTATGCCCGTTACTCGGAATTGATGCAAGTCTTAGTAAAAGAGAAAAATAATCAACTAAAACCATCATGTTCGTCCTACTAGAACTGCTCCATTCCATGAAACGAATATTGCATCATCCAGTTATGATAATTGGAGAGGACGAGGTCGTGGATGTGGTCGAAATCATGGTCGTGGAAGAGGACGAGGACGAAAATTTTGTTCATATGATGAAAGAAATATAAGGACTTCCACATAAATGAAAGGGGTCGTGATGATAAAAGGCAAACATAAAAGGTTTGTTACAAATGCAGTATGAAAGCTCATTGGGTATGTGGCTGTCATACGCCAAAACACTTAGCTGATCTGTGTAGAGAATCCCAAAAAGCGAAAGAGAAAGGAAGTGAAAAAAACTTCATCTCTGATGAACCCGGACCATCCTTTATTGGTTTAAATGATGATACTCATCTCGATGTATCAAACTTTCTGGTTGATTTTGAGAGATTTGATGAATGATATAAGATCAATGTGATATAAGTTTACTGTATTATAATATCTATATCTTTTGTTTTAAGATATATGTTATGTTTCATGTTTAATAATACTTGTTTATGAATATTTTAAATTCAGAAATGCCAGAATTTGAGACTATTAATGGACATATGTGTTTGGCAAATAGTGCGTCAACACACACGATAATTAAATATAAGAAATATTTCTCTTGTATCAAAATAAAAGATTATGCTGAAAGCGTAAGTACAATATCTGGTAGTGCAAAAGTTATTAAGGGATCTGGAATAGTGAAATTTTCAATGCCAGGGGAAACGATATTTGAAATAAGTGATGCATTGTATTCCCCCGAGTCTCATTGAGATTTGTTAAGTTTTAAGGATATCTGTAGAAATGTATATCATATTGAGACTATGAGGAAATATGACATTGAATATCTTTGCCTTAAATCCGACAAGAAACATATATTGGAAGAGTTAAGAATGTTATCCTCTGGACTATATTGTACGAAAATAAACATGACTGCGTCCTATACCACAATAACCCTGAAGTTTACAAATAATTTTAATGTTTGGCATGAGAGGCTAAGACATCTTGGTTCAGTCATGATGAGAAAGATAGTGCAAAATTCGAATGGCCATCCTTTAAAAAACGAGAGAATTTTGCAAACGGGCGAGTTTACATGCAATCCATGTTCTCAAGAAAAACTTATAACTCGGCCATCACCAGCAAAAGTTAGGTATGAATCACCAATATTTTTGGAAAGAATTCATGGTGATATATGTGGGCTGATCCACCCACTGTGCGGGCTGTTTATGTATTTCATGGTATTGATTGACGCATCTAGTAGATGGTCAAATGTGTGTCTTTTGACGACACAAAATATGGCTTTCGGAAAATTTATTCCCCAAATAATAAGGCTGAGAACGCAGTTCTCAAGATATGCCATTAAGAATGTACAACTTGATAATGTTGGTGAGTTTACATTACAAGCCTTTAATGATTATTTTATGTCAGAGGGATTGATGTAGAGCATCCAGTTCCCTATGTTCATACACAAAATGACATGGTGAAGTCATTGATAAAACGGTTGCAATTGATTGCCAGACCGTTGATATTGAGAACAAAGCTCCCGATTTCAGTATGAGGTCATGCTATATTGCATGCCGATGCATTGATTCGGTTAAGATCGAATGCATATCATATGTACTCCCTATTATAAATTGCATCTGGACATGAGCCAGATGTATCCCATCTCTGTTTTTTGGTTTGCGGTCGATGTTCTGGTAGCTCTGCCACAAAGAACAAAAATAGGTCCACAGGGGAGATTGAGAATATATGTGGATTATACATCACCAAGTATAATAATATATCTTGAACCGGTAACTAGTGGTATGTTTACGACATGGTTTGCCGATTTCCATTTTAATAAGGATAAGTTTCCAGCGTTAAGGGGAGGAATTAGATAAATTCCTAAAGAGATTACGTGGTGTACACCGTCGTTGTTACACCTTGATTCCCCTACAAATCATAGAGAGCAGGAAATTCAGGAATTGTGCATTTGCATAATTTGGCAAACAAGTTAACAGATGAATTCACAAATACGAGAAGTTTGACAAAATTATATATACCCGCTGAAAATATTCCATCAAGAGTTTTTTTTCTTAAGTAAACTGATGGAAACACAATTAATGAACCTATAGTTCAGTTATAGAGGGGGGATACTAGCGCGTTCTAAAGATAAAAATTTCCCGAAATAAAAAGAAATTGGTTGAGGAAATGAAAAGGTTGCCACAAGAACCTGATACTGAAAAATATCTGAAAGAATGCATGAATAAAAAAGTTTAAGAAGAACCAAATAAAGATAAGGATCAAGATGACGAGAAGGGGACATAAAAGTATGAGATTTCCATCAACTACGCCTGAGATGAAAATTATGTATCAAGAATAAGATAAAAGATGTTGATGGAATGTTCTCATTTTATGTGTCCAAAGAAATAATTCATGAAAGTGATAATCCAGATCTAAGGTTCATATTGGAGTGTATGAAAAGACATGATTGGCAGGAGTGGGAGAAGGCCATACAAACTGAAGTAACTCTCCCTGAATAAAAGGCCATGTCTTTGTACATATAGTCATAACACCTAAGAATATAAATCATGTTGGGTATAGTGGGTTATTCAAGAGAAAAGTAAATGAAAACAAATGCGTAACACGTATAAAGCCCGATTAGTTGCCCCAAGGTTTTTCTCAGACACCGGTATTTGATTTTGAGGAAACATACTCCCCGGTAATGTATGCAATTACGTTTAGCGGCATCAAAAATCTTAAAATGCATCTAATGGACGTTGAGACTGCATAGTTGTATGGATCACTGGATAATGTTATATACATGAAACTCTCTGAATGATTGGAAATGTCAAAGCTTTGAAAGAAAAACCAAGGGAGATTTGTTCTGTCAAGTTACAACGATCACTGTACGGATTAAAGTAATCTGGACGCATGTGGTACAATCACTCGAGTAGATATCCTTTGAGAAAAGGATATGGTGAATAATGCGATATGTCCTTGCATGTTAGAAATCGTCATCTGTCTTTACGATCATTGCTGTATATGTAGATGACCTGAAGATAATTAAAACTCAAAAGAAGGTTGATGATTTCTCGAACTCATATGAAAGAAGAGTTTGAAATGAAAGATCTTGGAAAGATAAATTTTTATCTTGGGCTCCAGATTGACCATTCCGAGAAGGAATATTGTGCATTAATCAAATTACACGAAAATGATATTGAAACGCTTTTATATGGATAAAGTGACTCCTTTGAATACTCCAATGACAAATAGATCTCTTCGATGTAGAGAAATATCCTTTTAGACCTTGTGAAGATAGTTAGGAAATACTAGGTCCTGAAGTACCTTATATGAGCGTTGTCGGTGGGGCTTTTATATCTTGCAAATTATACTAGACCTGATATTGTTTTTGCCATTAACTTATTTGCCAAGATATAGTTATACTCCTACTCGTATGCATTGGAATGGAATAAAGAATATATTTGTTACCTTCAAGGTACAGTTGGACTTACGGTTAATTTTATTTTAGAAAAACCCGAGTAGTATGGTTGGTTTATGGCAGATGCATGATACTTATCAGATTCGCAAAAAGCTCGATCGCAAACTGGCTATGTTTTTACAATGGTGAACCGCGATCTCTTGGGGTTCCCAAAAAAAAACCTCTGGTTGCAACTTCATCAAATCATGCATAAACTATAGCGCTTCACGAAGCATGTCGAGAATGTGTGTGGTTCATGTCAATGAGTCACATATACAAGAAGCAAGTGGAATAACCTGATAACAAAGAGCCTACGAACTATTTGAAGATAATCGGTTTGTGTCACTCAACTCAAAGAAGGTTATCATCAAAAGTGACAGAACAAGGAACATCCCTCCAAGATTTTTCTCGTACATACGAAGCTCTAGAAAAATAAGAAGTGGACATCGAGTATGTACAGTCATGTGATAATCCTGCTGATCTGTTCAAAAAGGCACTTCCCGCTACAATATTTCAAAATAATGTTTATGATATCTGAATGCAGCGTTTTTATGACCTATAAAAAAAAACTATGTCTATCCTTCTCAGGAGGAGATTACGTCACTCTACTATTATTTTCTCGTCATGGTTTATATCTCTTTAGATTTTTTCATGAGTACTGTTTTAACAATGCAAAACATTAATACAAAATAAAAAATCAAGGATGGTTCTAAATAATAATATTTATGATAATATCTGAAGTTATATTTTGTCTTCTTGTTATTTCCGCTAAATTTGACTGACCTTCTCTACTATAAATATAGCTTACCTCTCATTGAGAATAAATATGAAAAAAAGAAAAACTACAGAATATGATCACTTCTTCTTTGTCTTTTCGTTTCTTTCACATATAATAGTTTAGATTCCTATATATATTTTTATACTTTTTTGATAATTTGACAGCACAGTATTAGATTAAATTTTTTTACATCATTTTACACTCAAACAAAAAGTGATAGAATAAACCAAGTCAAAATAGATTTAACCAAAATATGTACCAATCCATTAAAAAAAAAGATTTTTACATTTCTTATCTAATTAATACCTTAAATGGAGGATAAAGTTTATATATATTTAGACCCAAAAAAAGAAGTATTATATATATCTTAAATTAACATAAATAATTGCATTCTGAGTCAGATGTATTAAATTAAGAGCTTAAGATGGAGGATAAAGTGTTATATATATCGACGTGGTAACCCATACATATTAATGTATAATTTGTAAAAGAGGGTCACAAGTTTCAACTTTATATGTTTATACTATACTATTATTTTATATGTTATTGTCAATGGACATAATTTAAGGAATTCGCATAAAATAAGACAATAATATAAAAATAAAACAAACATCCTGCCCACCAACAACCTATGGTTTTAATACATTTACATGCTATATTTTTAGTTGTCGTAGTTTTGTAATCATATAACGTGAATTTTTTATGTTGTAGAAGTCCTAAACTAGATTTTGATCTCGCGGGGATTCTATCGTCTCTTTGTTATATAGATATTTAATTTTACATCATTAGATAACATTATTTATATATATGCTTTAAAATTTTATAATAAATACTACAAACACAAAAACAATTATAGTTTTATATGCTAATATCAATTGTTTCAATCGTTTTTAATATATATTGTATTTGATTATTAAATAAATTAACATATGCATGAAATATCATAATTTTCATAATTGAAAATTATTTGATATTTAATTTTATGCTAAATTCTGATCCGGGTTTAAAGGTGAATACCGGTTTAGAATCTTTTATGTTTATTTATGATAATGATAGTGTTTGTATTATGTAAATAGTTTAATATGTTAATTTCTATATTGTATGTATATTTACTAATGTTAATCCATTCTGCCAACGTATTATATATTTAAAAATTAATATTTATATTTATAAAAATAAAATTAAATTAATTTATAAAATCTTATATATAATTTTATAATATTTACTTCAAATATACATATTTTTAATATGTTAGATTTTGATTGTAAAATAGATGAAAAGGATATTATTTTTTATACATTAATGTATAGTTATATTGTCATTAGTAATTAAAATTACTAGATATTTACATAAATTTTTTTAAATGTAGATCTTGCTAAAATCGTCTTTTAAAAGATTTGTTAGAATTTTAAATATATATATATATATATATATATAATATATATATATATATATATCTGTATTGAAATAAAAAGATATTATGATTAAAATAGTTACAAAATTTTTATTATTAGTTCAAAATGAAATATCTTTAGTAAAATGTTTTAGTGATAGTCCCAAAATAAATAACATATGAAAATGAGTCATAACTTCTATTTTAATATATTGTACTAGAACTTGACATGTACATCCACACGAGATATTTTTTATTATTTTTATGATTTAAAATAAGATTAGTTTCTAAAATATGTTGGTTGATCATATGATATCATATATTCAATTTTTCAAAATCCTCTTTTATCTAACACATTTGTAACATTTATAGTTGTTTGACATGCAGCTTTAGAAAATGTTTCTAATTTTGATTTATAGTAAACAGATTAAATAAATTATTTACATTATGAAGATATATATATATATATATATTATATATTATAGTAGAATGTTATAATAACATTTTACTAATATCTTAGTTCGATATGACTAATACAAAATAATTTATGATTTTATATGTAATTTACTTTTTAAATCAATTGTTAGTACTGTTAATATATTCTTACAACATTTTTGTCAACATATTCCTTACAACATTTAGTACATTAAAAACATCATTCAATATATTAAATTAGTTGTCTAAGCATTTAAATAGACCTGTATATTATATTAGGCTATTCTATTAGGTCTACCTTCCCTTCTCAACCAATAATATATTGTTAGCTTGGTTATTCGTAAAATCTTGGGAGAACCACAACCAATTTTTTGGAAATATTAAGATAGAGGAAAGCCAATAATAATATAAATTTTATAAAAATTATTAAATATGTTATAATTATAATATTCTATAATATAATGTAAAATGATCAAATATCGTAATCTGATCCATCATATAATCAGCTAACAGAAATATTAGCTAGTTCCAATATATTTTATAAATATTTTAGATTTATTGTATTAATAAAACTATTCATAAATTAAATTTTAATTAAAAATTATGCATATGGTAATGGTAATTCAGATTTGTAAGATTTTGAAAATTATATAATTAAACAAAATGAAAACAATTATACATATGTGACAGTAATTTAGGATTTTAAAAATATTTGACATAGATTTATTCGAATATTATACTATATTTTTGTTTTTTTCCAGAAGTGTTACTATGTTTTTAACTTGTATTATTATGAAAAATGCAATACTAAAAATAACAGGTTCTAAAATATGGTAAATTTGAGTGAAAATATTTTAAGAATATTAAAATATATGCACACTATCAAATTGTAGAATATATATTCTTAGAATTATTTGATATTAGTAAATATTTTCAATTTTATCTGAACAGTATTTGTGACATGTTTGTTAAATGAGTTGCTAAAAATATGGAGATTGGATTAGTATGTAAAATTTAAAATAAATTAAGATATATGAATTATTTATTTATGATTTCCAGTAATATATAAACCATCGTTTTATAACTAATGTAAGATATCATCGGTTTGGTGTAAATTATTTATGTTCATAGTGCATTTATAAAATTCAATATTAAGAACTCCTAAAACTACATATATTAGTACATGTTATCAGTTCAAAACTATTTTGTCATTGTTGCAGTGTTGTTGTGATCAGTTTGCCGATATTTACATGAAGCAAAATCATAAAAATAGAAAGAATTTCAAGTTTCTTATTTTGAGAAAGGATATTTTTGAAAGATGAAGAAAACATATTTCTAAAAAGATGAATAAGACGTAGGCCATAAGTACGTATGCCTTATTATAGATTATATGATTTTTTTATAATTATTTAACTAATTTTCTAAAAGGTGCTTCAATATTCTTATAAATTATACTAGTGAACTAAAGAGAGAAAGTAGATTTTGTTTGGATTTTATTATGAAAATACAAAAATAATGTAGACAACTTTTTAGGAAAGGTCAATTTTTTACAATATTACACATGAAAAAATGTGACCTTCTATTTTAATAGTCTAGATAATGATGCGATCATATAAACATCAACAACGTTTTTTAAAAACATCAACAACAGTTTAAAAAACATACAATACGAGTTTTTTTCAAAGACAATACTGGTTTTAAAAACATCAATACTGATACAAATTTCTTATATTTGATGGCCTACTGAACATACACTAATTACACCCCGGTTATAAACCTGCCACGAAAGTAGTTTTGCGGGTGGTAGACCGTGCCTGAGTAGAAGCTAGTGAAGCATGTGCTTCGGGACCGGAGAATATATATAATATTATTGAGATAATATTGATAGAAATATCTGTAGCTCTACTGGTAACACTAATTTCCTACTTCATTAGACATGTCAAACCTCCAC
>CAJHQP010004900.1:0-50623 GCA_905132765.1 Moricandia arvensis | reverse complement strand
ATTTGTTCTTAATCAAACATTGTAGCTTCTAAGTCGGTTGAATGAGTCATATCTTCGGGCTTAGGAGTTGGAATATCAAAGGTCTTCCGCAGCCCTTGTGCGACCATTCTATCCACATCCCTTGATCGTTTGTGCTTTCTAGCTCATTCAGTGCAAGGTTTATTCAATCCTTCAACATTAGAATGATAATTAGAATAGGGTTTTTGATACTGAGTTGTGCCTGTTTTTTAAGAATAATCTTTCGTTTTTGAGTTTAAACTTATGTCTTTGTTTCAGTTAGAGGTAAAGCTCAAGGTTGAGCCCCTCCTTGGTTTTCGTTTTCTTGGTTTTTATGTTTCCCTAGTTTTAGGGGATATGTCTTCCTTTTCTATGTATGCACCTGGGTCTCCACAAAGGTATGAAATAATAGTTCGGATATTGGTTTGCATGGTCACTTAGCTTTCATTATAGGGATGTGTATAGCCGCAGAGTACATATTTATAATCTTCACAATAACCTGGGATAGTTATGAGTCAGGGGTGGTTTCTAGGAAGGTTACAAGGATGCCTTTGAAGTGGGTTAGAGACACAGATGGAGGTTTGAGCATGTATGTGAGGGGGAGAGTGTCTGAATGTGGTGTCCTCTTTAGTAATTTTCAGGTACGTATGGGATATGTGGGGAGGAGGGAAATGATGACTAATGGTAGGCGAAGTTTGTTCATTCCTGACTGCAATAGATCTGGGAGCTGGGGGTTTCCCTACGGATCGGTGGGAGGGGAAAGAATGCACCTTATGGATTTACAGAACACAAGCTTTCTGCATCTGATGGTTGATAAAGGGGATTTAGACGGGCGAAAAAACGGGGCATACGAATTCACAGTGTACTGCTCTGGACAGCATGGCGTTTTGCCTTGTGTCTGGCGGAAAGAGGTAGGCAGGATAGATGTTGTCCGTCAGTCTCTCGGTTATATGATCACGGCCAAAAATTGTTGCCTTGGTACATTTGGTGGTGCTCATTCTTTTGTCATTGATTGTTATGTCTGGTGGACACAATGTGGAAATCAAGAAGGTTCATATAAGATTCACTGCGATAACAGGAAGATCTTATCGGGGTATTTTCTTATGTTCTGGTTAATGTGTCAGGCTTGGTATGTACATTATCGATATAGGTTGATGGCTACACCAGTCTGTAATATTCTGGTACTACGATTGAGTTTGAGGGTTTGTATATTGTCATGCCTTATTTCGTTGATATTGGGCATTTTATTTCGGGGGAGCGAACCCACTAGGATTTAGTTTTTTCGGAGGTTTATTTTAGGGAGATAAAGTAATAAGGAATCACGTTACAGATTTTGTGAATGAAAATCCTAAGTTGGAATTGCCAAGGAATGGGGAGTAAGGAGACTATTAGTTATTTGAGAGAAATATGGTATAAATATAAACCTGATTTTCTGTTTCTTTCGGAAACTAAGCAACAAACGCATTTTATTCAAGACTTTCAGGCTCATTTTGGGTATAATTATCTACATACATTAGATCCTCGAGGTAGAAGTGGGGGTCTTGCGCTTTTCTATAACTCTATATACAAGTCTCGATTCTCTCCTCGAGTAACCGGCTCGTAGATGTGGAAGCGGAGTACAATGGGACACGTGTGTATATCTCTTTCGTGTATGGTGATCCTGTACAAAATCATAGGGAATATGTTTGGGAACAATTAATAAGATTAGGACTATCGAGGAAAGAGCCTTGGTTTCTCATAGGAGATCTTAATGAAATTACAGGGAATCATGAAAAGCAGGGCGGACCGTTACGACACGCCTCAAGCTTTCTTGCTTTTAACAATATGATTGACATATGTGGTTTTTTGGAATTCCCTAGCTTGGGCAATTCGTTGTCTTGGAGGGGACGAAGGGGGGGGGGGCAAATTGTTCGGTGTCGGTTAGATCGAGCATTAGGAAATACGGAATGGCAGACTCTTTTTCCTTGTTCGTATATAGAATATTTAGGTATGATTGGGTCGGATCATCGACCGATTATAGCTACTATAGAAGATAAACTAGTTAAAACCAAGAGGCAATTTCGATTTGACAAACGGTGGATCGGGGCAACTGGTTTTTTGGACTCTGTTAAGAGAGGATGGAATCTCCCAGCTAACCCTCGGAGGAAAAATGTTGTGGAGAGGATTCGGAATTGTCGACATGAGATCTCTAGTTGGAGGAAAACACATTTTCCTTATGGAAAGGAAAATATTAGTAATTTACAGAAAGCCCTTGAGGAAGTGCAAAATGACGACTCCAAGTCCCATGAAGAGGTTTTGGCTGTCACGAGGAAATTGAAGGAAGCTTATAGGGACGAGGAATTGTATTGGGAGCAAAAAAGCAGGAATCTCTGGCACGCTCAAGGGGACAGGAATACAAAGTTTTACCAGGCAATTACGAAACAGCGTAGAGCACAAAATAAAATTATAGGTATGCATGATGATCAAGGGAATTGGGTGACCTCGGAGACTCAAATAGAGGCAGTCGCGGTGAAATATTTTGATAATTTGTTCCAATCGACAATGCCAAGTAATTTTGAGGAATTCCTGGAGGAAGTGCCCACACTTGTCACAGAGGATCAGAACATAAGGTTGATGCACAGGGCGTCTGAAGAGGAGGTGAGACAAGCCTTATTCTTGATGCATCCGGAAAAGGCTCCCGGGCCAGATGGCATGACTGCACTTTTCTTTCAACAGTCATGGTCAATTATCAAAAAGGATATAGTCCAAATGGTAAATGACTTTTTGGAAAGAGGTCTATTGGATGAGAGAATTAATGTGACACATATCTGCCTTATTCCCAAGACGGCTAGGCCTAGTCGAATGACAGAATTACGGCCAATTAGTTTATGCAATGTCAGGTATAAAATAATTTCTAAGGTATTATGTCAGCGACTTAAACCTTTACTCCCCGGATTGATATCGGAAACGCAGTCCGCCTTTGTGTCTGGCAGACTAATCTCTGATAATATTTTGATTGCTCAGGAGATGTTCCATACTTTGCGGACGAATCCCTCTTGCAAGGAAAAGTTTTTAGCCTTGAAGACCGATATGAGCAAGGCTTATGATCGATTAGAATGGTCTTTCATTCAAAATATTCTCCTTAAGATGGGTTTCACATGGGAGTGGGTCACTAGGATTATGCGGTGCATTACTTCGGTTAACTATAAGGTGCTACTTAATGGACAACCTCATGGCAGTATCATCCCACAGCGGGGCCTTCGCCAGGGAGATCCCCTTTCACCGTATATTTTCATTTTATGTACGGAGGCACTCATTGCAAATATTAGGAAACAAGAAGGGCTAAAATGTTTAACTCGATTAAAGATTTCTCGAGGAAGCCCGGCCATTACGCATTTACTGTTCGCTGATGATAGTTTGTTTTTCTGTAAAGCGACTAAGGAGGAATGTGAAGTAATTTTGAATATCCTCAAGGATTATGAGCAGGTGTCGGGCCAACAAATTAATTTTGATAAATCATCTATCCAGTTTGGCCATAAGGTAGACCTAATCAAACGGTCGGATATTCATAATATTCTTGCGATTACGGCTACTGGGGGTATGGGTAACTACCTTGGCATCCCTGAGAGCCTTGGGGGCTCCAAAGTCCAAATTTTTGGTTTTCTCAATGACAGAGTAAATACTAAAATCAATGGATGGACGGTCCGTTACCTCACAAAGGGCGGGAAAGAAGTTCTTCTCAAATCAGTTGCATCAGCGCTGCCCACACATGTTATGTCATGTTATCGATTACCCAAGACTGTGACTAGGAAAATGACAAGTGCAATAGCTCACTTTTGGTGGAGTAGTAGTGGTAATGCCAAAGGATTACACTGGCTTTCGTGGGATAAGATGTGTAAGGACAAGAGCGAGGGGGGAATAGGTTTTAGAGACCTACAGAATTTTAACACAGCATTACTAGCCAAACAACTATGGCGGTTAATCGAATACCCTGATTCTCTTTTTGCCAGGGTTTTTAAAGGACGTTACTATCGTAGGACAGATCCACTAGATCCAATCAACTCTTACTCACCATCTTATGGATGGAAGAGTATCATCTCAGCTCGATCTCTGGTTAACAAGGGACTAATCAAACGAGTGGGTACAGGTAATTCTATCTCAGTATGGAATGATCCTTGGATTCCCGCTCATCGCCCGAGATCAGCATTACCAAAATCTCAAATCCAGTTTCTTAACCCATCACTTACTGTGGAAGATTTAATAAATCAAACGGATCGTACTTGGAATGTGGGTTTATTAAAGGCATACATTCATCCTGAGGATGTAAAAATTATTCGGAGTTTACCGGTTACTCGAGCTCCACGCTCCGATTCGATGAGCTGGCATTTCACAATCCCAGGAAGGTATTCTGTCAAATCAGGATATAGGACCGAATGTCTTTTTCCTGATAAGAGGATATTACCTGAGACGTATGGGCCTAGCATTGATCCCCTAGTGGCCTTTGTTTGGAGAATCAGTTGCTCCCCCAAGTTAAGACACTTTCTGTGGCAAATTCTCACCGGAAGTCTCCCGGTAACAAAGAATTTACAAGCTCGAGGTATACGTTGTGATACTGGTTGCGCTATCTGTGGGGCAGAGGAGGAATCTGTTAATTTTTTGAATGCCCGATAGCGGTGCAAACTTGGGCGTTATCCAAGATCCCCTCACGCCGGGATAAATTTCATATTCCCGCTTTGTTCTCGAATATGGACTATCTTTTCTGGAGACTTCCTCGGGAGACTGATTCTAGCTATTTCCCCTGGATTTTATGGTATCTATGGAAAAATCGAAACGCAAAAATCTTTAGGAATAAGGTAGGAAACCCAATGGAGATTTTAAGGGTCGCAGAAGTGGAGGCCTCAATCTGGACTGAGGCTCAACTGCCCAGTTTGGGTCTGCGAGACGTGAACACGCCGGTGGTTGCTGAGCATCAAGAGACTCGGGGACGATGGTGTTATCTCGATGGCTCTTGGAAGGCAAATGATCAGTTCTCGGGCCAGGGTTGGTTCTCCTTTACAGGAGATCCCTCCAGCAAAGTCATGGGATCGATGTCCATCCAGCACAGTCTTTCACCCCTACATGCGGAATGTGAAGCATTGATATGGGCCATGGAGAGCATGAAGATTCTACAGTTCTCGGAGGTGAAGTTTGCAACGGATTGTTCCCAACTGGTGAAGATGGTGTCTTCCCCAATCGAATGGCCAGCTTTTGCACCTCTCTTGGATGAAGTTCAACGCTGTAAGACGCTTTTCTCCTTTTTCTCCCTCCAGCATATACCAAGGGCACAAAACTCTATGGCGGACAAACTTGCACGAGGTGCTCGGATTTCCCCTTCAGCTGTGTACTATGTTGGGTCTTCGCTACCAGTTTGGATCTCTGAACTGACGTCGCCTGTAGGATAGCTTCATTTCTTGTTCTTGCTGTCAAAAAAAAAAGTATGGGCATATCTTGTGGTATCAGAGCCACTCTGAGGTTTGGAGTTCTTCACAGCCAGACATTCATAACTTTTCATCTTCTAAGAGATCAACTAAGTCTTTGGAATTGTTGAGAAACCATGAAGAGAAGGCAGCACACAAAGCACAAGAAGAAAACTTGAGAGAATGGAGGTACAACTCTTCATCTTCTAAGAGATCTGTATATTTTGGACTATTAAGAAACTATGAAGAGTAAGCTGAACTTAAAACACAAGAAGAAAAGTTGCGAGAATGGAGGTACAACAAACGTACAGCCGAGAGGATAGCACAATATTAGCGTGACCAAGAGGAGGAAGCCAAGAAGTCATGACCTAATAGAGACAAATGGAAAAAAAAAACACTCACCAAAGAAGGTACACGAATCTTTCTTGATTCTGGTTCAATGGGAGTTAAACTGAGCAGTCCAAAGAAGGCAGTCAAAAACCACAATCGAAACAAGTTGTAGAAACTCCATCGGCCAGAACTGAAGAGAAGAGGAATGAGGGTTTTGAGAGATGTCTGGAGAGTTTCAAGGCTAATATCCATCAAAGGATCACAGACCCATGTCCATCGTCAGTGTTGGAAGAAGATCAAGAGGCCAAAGATATCGAACCAGAGCTATCGACTGTTTATGTCCGAGCAGAATCTATGGAAGACCAGCTGCATCGAAAGGAAGAACCAGAGGCTGTAAGTATTCTATTGGATGTCCAAAAGTTGGCTGAAAATGTGGTTGATAGTGGACCAGAAGCTGATCATGAAAAATATCTCACAACCGCTTATGCTACAAGTGATATTCTCGGTTCTTTATCAAGTGATAAATTGGTTCAGGTATTTGTTTGCAAGGATTATGACCCAGTGGAGCTACTGAGGCATTAAGAGGGTCTGCAACACTTCATCTTTGAGCCTGAAATCGGGGCGTGTGTGCACAAGAACAGTAGAAACACCTTGGCTAAGCAAAACCATGTCGGTTCATTCATCTTAGAAGATCCAGATTTGAGGACAAATCCTTTTAAAGGAGGAGGGGATGATGCGACATGACCAGCATCATGGACCAAGGTATGAAATTCAGGTATGAATCAGCTAGGCAACTGATCATAGCTTGGATTAATGAGATGTTTATGGTCCTTATCGTTTTGATCCATGAAGTTCTAGATCGAGAGAAACTAATGAATTTGATACAAAACATGGAGGCCTTGTTCTCCTTCAGAAATCAGTGTTTGAAGTTGTTTAACAATGTCCCAACAAGAATTAACTTTTCATGGTTAAATAATATATCAATCTGACGAGAATTCTTCGACGGTCGACCAATCGAAAGGAAGAGACCAGCCAAAGAGTTATTCAACAAAAAATCGTCCAACTCTTCGTCAAGTCAAGGAGATTTATTTCTGGTCAAAAGTCATAGTCCACATCTCATTTTTCTATGAGTCAAAGTCTTCATATTTTCATAAGTTTTATAATTTCTATGTTTGACTAGAGTATTTAATTCTACAGATTGCCTATTATATAAAGGCTTGCTTTGTATTGTTTCAAATCATTCAGCATTTTTAATCAAAAACCTTTTTTTAATTCTTGTTGAATCCTTTGTTCTTAATCGAACATCGTAGCTTCTAAGTCTTCGAAGTGAGTCATATCTTCGGGCTTAGGAGTTGGAATATCAAGGGTCTTCTGTAGGCCCTTGTGCGACCATTCAATCTACGTCCCTTGATCGTTTTTGCCTCCTATCTCATTCGATGCAAGGTTTATCCAATCCTTAAACCTTAGAGTGATCCTTCAATTTTGCGCGTATCAACCTCTTTGGTCTGAGCTTTCGTCGTTTCTGCCTGATGGGCTTGAAGGTGGGATCCATGTTAAGCTCATGGGCGACGATGGCCGGATCGATGCCTTTCATATAAGAGGTCATCCAAGCAAAGGTCAACGTGTTCTGTTTGATGAAGGAAATGATCTTCCCTTGTAGTTTGTAGGAGAGGTACGCACCAACTCTGACAATTTTGCTCGGATATGTGTTGTCGATGGACACTTCTAAGACTTTCTCTTTCTACGGATAATCCTTGTGGATTGGTTTGGAAATCGAGCTAACGTGGGACGTCGACTTCTGTAACTTGATGGTAGCGATCATGATATCTCGCGTGGCTTGCTGATCGCCGCGCAGCGTGCGTATCTGTCCATCTGGGTCGGAAAACTTGACACAGGGATGATAAGTTGATGAAACTGCATGAATCGAATCTATCCACGTGATGCCAACGATAATATTGTATGGAGCCTTTGTGCTGATGACGGAAAATTTGATCGTGTGAGTGACCCTGCAAGCATAGATGGGGAGACGAATCGTTCCAAGCATTAACTAGGAAGATCCGTTGAAACCAGTCAGGGATCAAGATGAAGGTTTCATGTCACGCAGGTCCAACCCCATTTTTCAAGAGTATCATGAAAAATGAGATCGACCGAGCTGCCAGTGTCGATCAGCACTTTAGTAACATCTCACTTTCTGATCCCGAGTTCTACAAGGAGGGCGTTGTTACGCGGCGTGTGAATGCCTATAGCTTCTTTGGTTGACAACGTGATAGTGGATCATTCTTGGGCTTGAGGGTCCACTTCTGCGAAGTTGTTGCTTTCTGACGATCATATTTGACTGATCGTACTGAGTCCCTGCATGGGGGAGAACCGCCCATGATTACGTTGAGATGTAATCGTCGTTTACCTTGTTTAGGTTGTATCTCAGTCTGTAACTCGCTGGGTGGACTCATGGGATCTTGCGCCTTGGGAGTCTTTGATTCCTCTAGTTTTCTTTGTAATCAATGTTTTTTTGTCGGTTGAGGCTGATACACAAATCATCTGTGTCGGCATTAAGCTTGTCGCGGAGTTGGCAATGCAAAGGTATTCTCGTTGCTCAGAACGGGGGTCTGTAATCGCTAGCTGTTTTGCCTTAGATGTGTTGAGAGCCTCTCGAAGGTCGGTCTTGTCGCTGGGTCAATTCTCTAGAGTAGTTAGCTTGCACTTGAGCTGATTGCGCAGATCCTCAGTGTGATGGGGAGTTGTTGTTGAGTGTCGCGTCCATTGGGTTCGCGGGTTGATATAATGCGGTGGCGTTTTGTTGTCTGACGAGGTCTTTGGTTGAGCGAAGATGACTTCGACGCGCCTGTGGTTTCCTTGTTTCTCTTCGTATGCGTACATATCGTCTTTCTTGTTCTGCAGCTGCAGCCGCCTCTCCTTTTCCACGAGGTTCGCCTTGCGAGATCCTTCCTTCAGGCTTGTGAATCTTTTTTCTTTGTTTTTTGCTCCAGCTTTTGCTGGTCTTTGGTCTTTGTTTTGGCGGCTCGATCTTTGCGTCACCATTATTGAAAGATGCTAGCAATGCCTCGTGGAGTTGCTTGCACTCCTTTGTGTCGTGGCCCTTGACCTTATGGTACTCGCAGTACTTATTGAGGTCTACTGAACTTAAAGAGCTGGGAGGTGTCTAGGGTTTTTGCTCGGCGTCTCTCTCCTAGTGGTTCCATCCCTTCTCTCAAACTATGACAGTAGAAGTGGGTAAGTCATTTTCATGGTTGACATAGACGAAACCCTTCTTTCAGTCTCCCCTCTCACCAGAAGTATGCTGGTGTTATTCTTGTCGGGTGTCGACAGTTTTAGTCAGAACCTGCTTTGACGCGCTCTACTTGTTCAGGATTGCTCTAGTATCTTCCTCCATGCGGATGAAGTTATTGGATCGAGCAATGGCGTCTTGGAGAGCTGACGTTGGATGCCGATATAAATTGTCTTGAAACTTCGAGTGGAAACCATTACGTGTTCATCAAGGCATAGACTGCGAAATTATCCAGAATATTGACGGTTGACACTACGGCTTTGAATCTTTCGATAAAGTCGCAAAGACTCTGATTGGAAGCTTGGGACATTTTCCATAAGTCGAAGGCAGTTGCCCTTGTCGGGTGAACATTATGTAATGTTTACGGAAAGCTGCCGACAGATCGTGAAAGCTGTCGACGGAGTTCTCTTGGAGTCACAAAAATCATGTTAATGTCGGTCCGATGAGGCTTTCAACAAATAGCTGAGAGGGTCCGACCTGCCGGAGTAAGATGATAGTCGGAACTTCTCAGACAAACGGAGTCGTATGTCACTTATGCGGCGAGAAAATGGGGTTCTGGAGGTTGCGTCGAGGACTCGATTATCTAAGGAGCGGAGCTCGTAACATGGTGAATCTTTGAGCTAATATCCCGGAGAGAGAGTTTAAAAGCGGCGATTTCTCGGGTAGTTAATGGTTCTGACCCTCCTTGGGTTTGGTCTTCACCGGTAGGTAGTGGGTCTGAGGCGTCGGCAGTGTGTTCTTTGATTCCCATAATTGGTTTTGTGTGAAACAGCTGACGACATATCGTCGGAGGGTTACTAGTCGTGCCAGCAGGGAGGGTGAGAGGAGCTACCAGGGCGGTGAGTTGAGCGTTGGTCATTTTTTTATTTCTTCCTATTGCGCGAGGTGTGCCATAACGGTGTCCATGAACTCCTTTGTGGCTTATGGCACAATTTTTGGAGTGGGCTCCGAGTCTTCTTCAGAGGTAAAATCAGTGAGAGTCATCAGGATCCTTTTTGACATTTTCTCGGTATTGCCCCACGGTGGGCGCCAACTATTTGAACCGAGTTCGGTCTAAACAAGTTAACAAGAACTAAACTCGTCCGTGAGTTACATCGAGAAGTGTTTATTTAGATCGGAGAATATTTATCAGTTACAAAAGAGGAAGTAAATGGTGAAAGTAGGCCGGTACTCAGAGAGTAGACCGGAAAGGGTACAAGTTGGCGATAATGTAAAGATATAATAACCCCAATCCTAGCAGCCAGATATGTGTCCAAATGATCTCCCTTCTTGTTGGCTCCTCCTCCCTCTTTATAGACAGTTCCCCTTGCTTGTACCCTAAGTCAATTTCTTTAATGGGCTTTTCTTGTCGTTGGGCCAGGTGAACGAGCCAGTTGAAACCCCGAGCCGAGCCACTTTTATTCGCTCATTTGAGTAAAAGTAGTCTGAAGCCGAAGATCCTGGTCGAGCTTCTCGCTACCAAGCTGAGTCATAAGTCCTCTGATTAAATGGGTCAGGCCGACTTTTCGACAGACCTTGTGGAAGATGAAATCCATCTCCTACACTTTGGAAGCCACCAAAAGATGGTGTGATGTAAGGAATCTTGAGAGAATCCACAAACTTTATCGTAGTTTCAATGTCTCCATCAATCTACCAGACAAAAAGATATATCACCGTTCCGTTTTGAGGATCATTTTACTCTTAGTTAGAAAAGCTAAATCTTGAGTAGCGAGTGATTGATTGATCGTTACCTCGAAACTGACCACACCTCCAAAACCAGTCATTTGTCTCTTGGCAATTTGATGCTCTGGATGACTTGCAAGGCCTGGATAGTACACCTGCAAAATCAAAACGCATTGCTTTCTTACAATGCTGTCGTGTCAAGAAATTTACTCAAAAGCTAAGCACACTGAAAGAAATATTGCTAATTTCTGAAACTACTTTCAGTGGCCACAGATGCATCCACCAAGAACGTAAGGCAAGGAGAGAAACAGTCTTTGTCAACAAAGTATACAGCCAAGGAGAGCTCCTTTTTAAAATGTTTAACAATACTTGCAACATTTGTACCTACATCGTTGTGTCCTCCGATGTACTTTGTAAGAGAGTGCACGACAAGATCAGCACCAAGAGCAAGGGCTTTCTGATTCAGTGGTGTTGCAAAGATTCCATCGATGCAAACAAGAGTTCCCCTTTTGTGGCATATTAACTAGCTCAATTTCGACACATCTAAGGAATGGGTTTATTGGAGACTCAGTGAAGAAAGGGAAACCTGTTGACCAGTAGAAGGAAGCTATCAGATATACACTCTTTTTCCAACTCTAAGAAAGTATGAGTGAATAATATTGTAACGCTACGACCGTCCACGGCTAATGGACCACCCACGCCTGTTCTCTCGGCCTGTGGGCCCCATCCCGCCTGACGGTAGTGCGTTAATTTTTCTAAGGCTCGAAATCATTGTTTAATGTCCTTGCAATCACCATCCGACCTTTCGTCGTGTTTTGGCCTCACTCACACGGTATCGTGAATCACTTCCTGATAGGTCACCCATCATTTCACTACTCCAGCATAAGCACGCTTAACCCTGAAGTTCTAAACAGATGTATGACGGAAAAGGTAAGTCAACTTTGGTAACATAGATAGCCAAATCAATTCTCTTAAGCCTTTCCATATATCACAGCTCGGGATGTTACAATTCACCCCCTCTCAAAGAACGCAACGTCCTCGTTGCGCCCCACGACATGTCTCAAGACGCCTCTCGGTTCAGAACCGAGATGGCTAACCAGCTTTGATACCACTTATAAAGCCACGACCGCCCATGGCTAATGGGCCACCCACGCCCGCTCTCTCCGTCCGTGGGCCCCATCCCATCCGACGGTCATGCGTTAATTTTTCTAAGGCTCGAAATCATTGTTTACTGGCCCTGCAATCACCACCCGACCTTTTCCCGTGTTTTGGCCTCACTCGCACGGTATTGCGAATCACTTCCCGATAGGTCACCTATCCTTTCACTACTCCAGCGCAAGCATGCTTAACTCTGGAGTTCTAAACGGATGTGTGACGGAAAAGGTAAGTCAACTTTGGTACATAGGTAGCCAAATCAATTCTCTTAAGCCTTTCCACATATCACAACTCGGGATGTTACAATTCACCTCATCTCAAAGAACGCAACGTCCTCGTTGCGCCCCACGACAGGTCTCAAGACGCCTCTCGGGTCAGAACCGAGACGGCTAACCAGCTCTTATACCACTTGCAACGCCTTCCCGTGAGACCCAGCTGGCCAGTACGTCGGCACAACCTCGGCTGGCGCTGCAGCACATCGACCCTAACCCCTCCCCTGCGCATATCAATTGGTGACAGCTTCTCTGTGGGAGAGTTGTTAAAGGGTGAGCTCGGGGGTTTGAACCTCACCAATAACCTACCTGTGCGACGGACTGCACAAGGGAGGGGTTGGGATCGATGCGCTGCAGCGCCAGCCGAGGTTGTGCCGACGTACTGGCCAGCTGGGTCCCACAGGGAGGTTGTTACAAAAAAGTCAACTTTTATATAACGCCCTACTCCACCCCGGAGGATCAGTCGGCCCTGCAGTGCACCGACCCTAATCAATTGGTAACAACTTCTCTATGGGAGTGTTGAGAAAGGGTGAGGTCTTGAGTTCGAGTAACGCCAAGCGCATCAATAAACCACCTGTGAGCTGAGGCCTATGGGTGAATTCTGTCACTGCAGGGTCGGCTGATCCTCCGGGGTGGAGTAGGCCGTTATATAAAAGTCGACTTTTATGTGACAACCTACAGACAATTGGTGACAGCTTGTCTTGTGGAGAGTTGTTAAAGGGTGAGGTATTGGGTTCGAGTAACGCCAAGCGCATCAATAACCTACCGGTGGATGTGGAGGCAGTTTCCTCCCACGGTGAAGGGTTATGGTCGGTACCCTGGAAGACTGTGAACCTAAAAGTCCGCGGGACAGGTTGTCACAAATATGTTACAGAACTAACTTGGTAGTTATTCACAATAGCTTCAAGCCCGGCGATATCAGCAGGATCAATCACAGTAACCTGGACATAAACATGATGTTAATCATTCAAACGGAACTGGAAATCCGTGAGTTCTATACTATCAGGAATCAGAGAAACCGGAATTAGTTAAGATAATGGGCTTAGTGGCTGCTTACAGTAGTGATCCCCAACTTGGGAAGGAATTCTCCATGAAAATTCTAGTCTTCCTGTAGCAATTTGTAGTTGTGACAATGTGTCCACCAGCAGAAACCAAAGCCAAAAGCATAACAGTGCTTGCACAAATCCCAGAAGCCATAACCAAGTTTGATTCAGCACCTTCAAGTGCACTACGCAATACATTTATCAAACAAATCAAAAGCAAACACTAAAGATCGTAATCCTCAGGAGAAAAGAAAAAATAATATAAATCCAAAGTGTGAAGACATTAAGTACACTGAAAGTAGTTTGGTTTAATCCAAGTGTGAAGACATAATATAAATCCAAGTGTGAAGACATAATATAAATCCAAGTGGTTAGGTTAAAAAATGTTTAGTTTAAATTGGGTTTGGTTAAGTTAGTTAAAACCGATTAGGTAAAATTCGGTGGGAATAGACTTCTTTGTTAGTCTGCGGCTATAACACTTGGTTTAAATTGGATTAAGTTAGGATTTTATTGGTTAAATCGAGTTACGTTAAATTCGATGAGAGTAAACTTCTTTGTCAGTCTACACATATTTCCAATTTTATGCTTCCTTTATTGTTTTAGTAATTTATATATGAATTACTACTTTTTTCTTTATTTTTTTGATAGTTATAATATATGATTTCACATTTTTGTCATAAATAACTCAATTTAATTTTAAAATAATAATTTTCTGTAAAGACTAATTAAAGTAGACTGAATTGTAAGTCTACGAAACCCTAAACCACAAAACTCAAAACCCTAAATGTTTGCTTGATAATCAAAAAAGTCTTAATTATTTTATCAAAAACACAAATTATAAACTAGTCAACACTAATATGCAAATTTAAATCAACAAAACAAAAAATATATCAATCTAAATATAACCCTAAGAAAGAACCTTTTGTTGCTAAACCAAAAAACATTGTCTAACAAATGGTTACCAAATCAATATATATTCTTTGAAATTGCTCAAATATATAAAATTTTAATTTCTAAACTTCATATTAATTCTTATATTGATGATTAATTAAACATTTCACAAAAATACTTTTAACATTTTTAAAATTAATTTATTAGATCAAATTACGATGTAGACTTTCTTTGTTACGAGTAGACAAACGAATGATAGAAACATAAATTAACTTTTTGATTTTTTATTTTTATTTTTTCATAAGGGCTAAATAGTACTTTTATCACCCTTTTAAGTTGGTTTGCATTTGATTGAATATGAGGTCTACTTTTATGGTTAGAATCAATAGTTAAGTTTTTTTGCAAAAATTCCCCATGTATTAACTATTGTCAACAATATTGAATTAAATCAATTTTTTTTGACAAAAAAAAATCAATTCTATTACGTTAAAAACATCACATATTAAATAGATTTTTTTTATTTGCAGCGATGTATGACATTGAATTTTTGAAAAGAGATTTATCTTACCTTTAAAAACGCAACAAAATTGCTACTGGAGATGATATTGACATTTTTATATGTGGGGAAATTCGTGACAAAACAAAAGAGAAAGAGTTTTATAAGGTAATAAGTGATAGAATGATGCATGGACCTAGTGGATCTGTAAATCCATGTCATGTTTGTATGGTAATAGAGAAGTGTTCTAATAAATTTCAGAAGAATCATGTTAAGGCAACATCTATAGATAAAATGGTTTTCACTCTTATAGACGTCGAGACAAGTATGTTTTGTCGAAAGAATGAGGTCAAATTGGATAATAGGTATGTTGTACCATATAAAATTGAACTTATGATTCGATATAGATCACATATGAATGTGGAGTGGTGCATCCAAACTCGAAGAATGAAAAACAATTGTTATGTACATTCATAAGGGTTTGGATTATGTATCAGCATCAGTTGATACTGAGAAATTTGGAGTGGCTGTTGAAATAAAACACTATTTGGACTAAAAATGTTATCATCATTATTATTGTTTTTCTGGTATTTATTATTTGTAAAATAAGTTGTGATTTCTACCATGTATATGTTATTGTTTTAGATATGTTTCCGCATGTGAAGCTACGAACTAGATTTTCCCACTATTATTTATTATCTTAGAAAAACTTTGATTCCATCTACCAAACAATAACTTCATATTCATGACAAAGAAAAACTTTTGGAAACTATATTTCATTGTACAAGTGTAAGTGTGTCTCGATTTTTAGATTGGTTTGAAGCGAAGATTTATCCCCGAGGAAAGACAATAACTTATGATGAGATGCCTACTATTTTTACATTGGATAAAAAAAAGAGAGCATGTAAACCGAAGAAACACTCTACTGCAAATAGAAGAATTGCATATGTCTATAACAAAATAGAAGATATTCAGACTCTGGGTGGCGTAACATATGCAACATTGAAAGAGACATGTGAACTATTAGGGTTGTTTGATTATGATAAGGAATACATTTTTGGTATTTAGATACCGAGCTATGATCTACTGGCTTTATCTACGTAAGTTTTTTGTTATTATGTTAATAAGTAATTGTTTGACACAACTAGAACTTATCTGGCAATCGACATGAAAATATTTAACAGATGACATTTTGTATCACCAGAGGAAAAAATAATAATAATCAAAGTAAAAACATATTTATCTAATATTTTTAATGTTATATGTACAATTTGTTTTAAAACATTTTAATTTTAATGGACATCTTAAATCACATTTTTCAGAACTAAAGGTATATGTGGATCAATTAGAAACATCAATTTTTCTGAAATCCAACGATATCTGGAAAAGAACGGTCTCTCTTTGGAAAACTGAACAATCATGCCTAAACAATATGATTTTTCAGTTACAACGGTAATCATCTAGTAGACGATGAGCTCATATACAATCAAGTAAAATAAATAATGAACAACATAAACTACTTTTTATGATTATATATGAGCAAAGAGCTATCTATAAAGAAATATTGGATGATGTGGTTAAGAATAAAGGTAGGGTATTCTTTGTATAACTTTTGGAAAAACTGATAAACCTTTATTTGGAGCATATTGTTTATTGGAAGGTGGACATACAACTCTATCTAGATTTAGTATCCCAATGAGTCATGTTGAATCTACATCTTGCAAAATTCTCCCTGGATCAGATCTTGCCAAAGTATTGGAATTGTCCGATATCATAGTATATGAGGATTTCAAAAACCTAGATAGGACACTATGCGATATTATCAGATCAAATGAGAAAAAAAACTATTCAGTGGTAAAGTTGTTGTATTTTGAGTTGATTTCTGGCAGATTCTTTCAGTTATTCTATATGGTGGTTAAACGTAAATTGTATTGTCTTCTCTTAATTATCATATCTTTGGTAGCATTGCAAAGTGTTGAAACTTATCAAGAAAAAAAAAAGGTTGCTTTCTGGTCGTAGCAAAGATGAATTTGAAGAACTTAGATTATTCTCAAAGTGGATATTTGCAATTGGTGATTGCAACATCAAAAAAAACAAATGATAGTGTAGTGGATATCGATATTCTAGAAGATTTTCTTATTGAATAATGCGATGATCTTATACCTAAAATAGTGAAAGAGTTCTGTGGAAGATCATTTGGTGGAAGAACTGATGCGGAGTTTTACAAAAATAGAACATTTTTTTGTCAAACAAATGATGATGTCGACTATTTAAATGATTACATGCTATCAAATTTGAGAGGTATATATTGAATTTTATAGTTTTACTGTTTTTTTTAGTATATGATTTATTTTTTGCAGATTAGTGACGACTCAGATTTTATTTCAGGCCAAGATATGATCGAGCATTGATCCAACTGATATTGATCCCAAAGTGCTGTGAATTATCTAGCATAGTTTCTAAACTCTATCAAGATATCTCGTTTGCATAAGCATTAGCTGACACTAAATGTTGGTTTTGTTTAAAATATGTATGCGTAATATTGATCCTCCATGTGGATTATGTAACGGAACCATGATTTTGTTATCTGACATATCCCATCATGTTGTTGAGGCTATTATCATGACATGACGTGAGTCATCCATCGGCAAGATAGTTTTGATACCGAAGATGTATGCTACACCATCAGATGAGAGGTTTTCTTTCTGAATGCGTCGTAGACTATTTTCGTTGACATTAGTTTTTGCAATAACCATAAACAAAAGCTAGGTTTAGTCACTGTAAAAGGTAGGTTTGTTTCTTCCAATACCTGTTTTTCTCAGGAGTAGTTATATGTTGCACTATCTCGGAAAAGGCAAGGTGCGAATTGGAGATACTCATCCCCGATAAGAAAGAAAATGTTTGGAAAAGGACTAAAAATGTTGTGTACAAGAAGTATTTCGAAACCTCAATCAAGATACAATGGTGACTAAACATTGTATCAATTACAGTGCTTAAAATATACAATCTTTTTTTGTCAAAACTTATTTATACTAAATAATTTATTAAAAAGTATTAATTTAACAGAATTCCTATTTGAATATAAAAGTTTATTTTCGTTAACCTAATCTAGAACCGTAATTTTATCGGAAATCTATTTTCTCTCATTCTTACATTCAGTAGACCGTAAACTAATTTTCTCAATTAGATCTTCAAAAGGTTTTAAAATTAAATTTTTTTGGTTCAAGTATTCAAAAATTATACCGAAGACTCACTAAGTAGAAAGGATGATAGGAAGTTGATACTATCACATTTTCAGGTATTTATATTATATTCTACTTTAAAATTTCCAAAAGTTTTGCAATTTGTTATCACCTTATTTAGATTTATTTTATTTGATAAGACGACAAAGTTCTTACTACCATTCCAAATTACTTAGATGACTTATACATGGACGTTATGAGAGAGGGTCAAAGTTACTTTATTACAAAATTTTGATGTAGTGTGGTCATCTATATTCATCTGCTTATCATCTACCCCACATGAACTATATTTCTTGGATGAAACTTCTGTTATGCCAACAAAGATAAAAAAATGTTGAGTCTATATTCGTTTAAGTAAGTCATCAATGTCTTGATGGCTCACTTTATAAAAAACCAACATGGGTATGCACTATCCAGATCAATCTTTTGAAGCATAGTTCATAACAAATTGTCTAGTTTAATATTTACATGTAACTAACTGTCTATTACTTGAACTCTCGTAGTTGATATATTGGGTGGTATTGTCAAGGTTGAGAAACTACAGAAACCCCATCCAATAAAGAATGAATATTGGGATATTAGACCCAAAGTTTCATATACTCTACGAGACCTAAAGTGAGTATTCAATTTATAATTTCTCATATTATATTCAAAATTAAGAATATGACTCAGTCATAAAGTTTAAATTTTACAGTGGGCTCGATTTACATTCAATCATAAAGTTTTTAGTTTGTATTAAATATTTGCTTGGTATTATTCTTACTAGTTTCCATATTACTCTTTCAAATTTAATTATGTTGTTATCATGAATATACATGATTCTATATTAAACATAATCGTAATGAAAGACTTGACATCAAGCAAAATAATTATTACCATTAAGACCTATATACTTTATTTATTTTCTCACAAAATTGAATTTATATTAAATAGATCTGAAGGTATCATATCAATCATATTGATTGATATTTTAAGCTTATATTTTCTTATATACATTATTATTTTATTTCTCCAAAAGTCATTGATTTATTTTATAATCTAAGTTTCCAATGCTTAACAATACATATATAAGTATGATTATCAATAGAATATTTTTTTATTGTATTAACTAATCATTTTTTACATATAAGTAAAACTGAATTATTTTGTGGATTACCATTAAAGGTTTCCTATTTTGTTCTCTATATATGAGAAAAAATAATATATACATTAACCGAAAGCCCCTACTATTGGAATACATGGAACATAGAAAATCATAGCATCGAAGATATTGAAGAATTAAATATTTACTCTTAATATATGTTTAAATTGTGTCTTTATAATAACCATTCTTTTCTGATATTAAAGAGTTTTTTAAAATATATAAACTATGCCATATATCTAACCATTATAATACTATATAGGAGTAATATGATGTTGTTAAATAAGTTTGTGCTAGACAACTTATCATCATTGTCGTTTGCAAAATTTAAATTTATGTCGTGAATGAATTTTAATATGATATATTCAGATGCCAAGATATATATTTATGCGAAAGTTCCATGTGTTTTTGTTTGGGATACAAAGATATGAGATTGGAGACCTTGTCGTAGAACGTTTTCAAAGTATATGTGTCATAGCTAAATGTCAAGATCATCTCGGTGAACTTTATTACTTACATAAGATATTACACGTCATAAAAATATTATTCCTCTTATTCTATCTTAATAATGTCAATGGTTTTGTTTTTCATACCATTAAAAATGCGTAAATGGCATTAGATGTTGATAACGACCATTGATCGCAACTTGGATCTGATTTATTGTGTTCTGTCTTAAGTTAATAATATTGTTCTTTAATTTATAATTAATAATAAAATAAAATGGTTAGGCAACGATTGATCTCCATGTTTACGACATCTGATTCCGTAGTCTCCCTTATATTAATGTAAAAATATCTAACAATATTCACGTCGGAATATTATGTAAGTTAAATCTTTTTAATATTATAATTGTAACTTCAGAAAATGATTAAGTAAAGAGCTATGTCTTGTTTGGATCAGTTACAAAATCTTCAACATGGTCGAACAAGATAGAGGATATGTATTAAAATATTGCGCATGTGGAATCAAGTTAACGCCTTCGACAAAACCATTGAGATAGTATTGTGTAACAAACAAGTTAGATCTCACGCCTGGTTGCGTATATCTTCTGTCACTTTATATATACATATTTTATTTCGTATGAAAATATAAGTGTTTTTTATTTTTATTACATCATATCGGTTTCTATTATGATTAGGATGTAAGAATTTTGGCTACGATGATGTCTGAATGTGTAGACAACTTCAAAGATAAAATTCAGCAGGGTGATTGATAAATATTATGGTGTTTTGATGTTAAGGTAATCTATGTTCCAATTCGTTCAGCGAGTTACAAATACAAGATTTACTTCTTTTCTTATACAACTATTACTCATCTTATACCACAAGTCGATCATTTATATTTCCAGTGCTCTAACTTTGATAAAAAAATTCTAAGAAATCTAATCTGGAGTATTTAGTTGGTAAGTATATGTTTTTAATCATATTTAAATTTATTAAAATATTAAGATTAATCACTCTTTTATATTAGATATCATTGGAGTTGTTTGGTTTGTTGAAGAACTAAAAGAGATCAGTGAAGAAGCATATGATGATTTTTCTTTTTATCTTCGTTTTGATCTACATAATCAAAAGTAGTTTTACTATATATTTTTGCAAACAGGTTTGTAAATACTTATTATATAATCTCTACAGTAAAAAATACAATTATATCATATATTGCAGGTGGTAATATTGCAAAGAATATATATTATTATTACAATAGAATTTGGAAGGAAACAATAATAGGCGTGTTGCGATTCTGGAAAATCACTGAAGGTTAAGGTATGAGTTATTGTATTGTTCGTTTTATAATATGATTATTTAAAATTCAGTAATACATTTATAATTTGAGATGTTTATTATGTAGTTATTGATCACGCGAAAATGATTCTTCGTTTTATTTTCGTTGCTCCCAGTTTATGTGTAATCCTGTTTGTGAAGATGATGAAATATTCATGTCTAAGTGAGTTATTAGTTGCAGCTAATTCAAGTTTATCTAATAGATATTACCGCATAATACTATCTCTTTTTTTTTGTTTTGCAAGAATATGTTAAAAGGTCACAATGAAGCATGATTTTTTAAGGTGTCATTATCAGTCTTCTTCAAGCTAAGAACGAACTTCTACTCTACTGTTCAATTCAGAACTTTTGAATATGTTATATAGTTGAATGTTTCTGTTTGAAACCCCCACTTGGATATTTGTGCTTTATTTTCGTTGTGTATAAACATAATTACAAATTTTGTAAATTTAGGTTATTTATTAAAATATATAATAATTAATGTGAAGGGTAGAAGCTTATCTACCTTTAAAAAAAGCTACACAATATCAACTTTGCGTAAAATAACGGTAGTATAAAGTTATCATGATTGCTTTGATATTTTTGTTTCCAACATATTCTGACATGCGATTACTCCCTTCTGAAAAGGTAAAAGCTTTGGTAATTTCAAAAGAATAATTTAAAAGATTATGTTATATAGTTATTTAATTCAACTATCTATAATTTTGTGAAAACAGTTTCAAAATTTTCTCTATTTTTGAATGGCATTCTCTTATCTATAAAATGACAACTTATACATTTTTGTCAAATTTTGATGTCTCTCAAGAAAGACTCAACGTATTCAAGTTAAGCTACTCAAAAATGGGAAGCCAAATTACCATCTCTTGGATTGAACAAACTGAAATTGATTTTGGTCGATGTTGAGGTTATGTTCTTAACTAGATTTATAATTTGCTGCTATCTATATATATACTATAAAAATCGAGTATTAATTTACACCATTAAAACGCTATTTAACGATACGATATCATTATTAGGTGTGTGTATCATCGGTCGGGATAATAGATCTGCCACTTATAATAACGTTTTCGCTTGTGCTATAATATGATTTTACCTAATAATGGTTTTCTATTTTTATATAAATATTTTTAATATAGCATTGGATTTTTCATATTGATTTTTGTCATTTTACAGATTTGATTTTTTGGTAGTGGTTATGATTTCAATTATTTTTAAAAACGTAATTTAATAGAAAAATAAATAAAAACAAAATTGCTATGAAATATGAAAATTTGACAAAAACCAACAACAAAAACTACCCCATGTTCAAAACACCAAAGTACGCTCAAACATATAGCTATTTAAAACAAGTAACTTCAAACAAATTTAACTTTGTCAATAGGCCAAGCCACAATGGTACCTAGAGCATCAGATATGAATTCAACTTCTGGATTTGGTCTCCAAACTCTTGCATCTCCAATCATTGCCACTATAACGAAGACCTTGCAAGAATTCTCACCTAACGAGACAAAGTGGACTCTATCTTTTGGATTTGTCGAAATAACACGGCCTTCCGCGACAATCTTTCCCGAGTTAAAGTAATGTAACATGAGGCACTTCTTCTCTAAACTTGATTTAGAGGTGTCCATGCTGTTATTTACACTCTAGCACCCAAAATAGCAAACAAAGCATAAGTAACAACTCCAACACATAATATTATATGAAGGTTACAAAAGCTTACCTCAGGTGACGATGATAATGGTGAAGCTCTTTTTGGTGACTAGTTAAGCATCTTTATCTTCTTAATTGGCCAAGCGATGTTGAGATGAAGTGCATCACCAATGATAGACATCTCAAGACTAGGTCTCCACAAATGGACCTCTTTCTTGATCACCTTTTCAACCTTGACAATTGCAACATTGGGTCCTATAGGAATATTGTTGACCAGTTGCTTTGGATCAGTTAGCAACAAACAACCCTCAGCAACTAAAACATTATCGTAAGCTCAGTCATAGATGATTATTTTTCCGGTGATACCTAAGACATGAATAAAGTGTTATATTAGAACTCAAACACAAATCTACTACCAATTCATAAAATATTAGAGAAAAAATATGTTTATCGATGTCGAAGTAGTTTGATTTGCTGGTGAGGAGCCTTCGTCGTTATGCAAGATGGTCTTATCAGCTGGCCAGAAAATTTTGTTACCTAATGCTTGACCAATTGATAATATACTTGTAGTTTTAGGAGAATTTGATAAGGAAACAGATAATTTGAGAGGTAGAATGAGGATTCGACAAAGAGGACTTTCAAGGTTCTCTTTGAACAAGTGTGAGAGATTAAGAGGTAAAAGGTTAGTTTTTTTTTTTGCCTTAGAAATTTTTGGAGAAAATCAAAATATTTAGGTTTAACTCTGCTTTTAATTTGGTTCTGCAATAAATCAACAACTGCACAAACACTTAGCTAAAAATAAAATGTCGCCTATATAATCTAGTTTTCGGCCTAAATAAGATAGGGCTTCACCAAAACTAAACGCTATAGAAAAATCTTGGTCATGTAAACCATAGCATAAACAAACAAAAACGGTATATATACTGCTATGCTATGAATACTTAATATTCTTGTAGTGATATTATATATATATATATATATATATATATATATATATATATATATATTAAAATTTATAATAACTGGTAAATTTTACAAATGTATGTCGATCTTTTATGTTTACCTTTATACCATGAGAAGAAAATCTATGAAATTATTCTTCATGAATGTGTTGAATATTTAGTCAGTGACATTCCTGAAGAGCAATTAGTATTCTAAAAAAGATTTCAAGGTAAAGACAAAAATTGGTAGAACCAAGACAAAAAATAAAATATTTAAACTAAAATTCAGTGTCTCCGCCATAGTTCAGTCCATTCTTTCTATTTCGTCTTCTTTGTACTCTTCTACTTCTAGATTAATTGATGTTCTTTATAGGAGGCTTGACTTCAAAATCGTTGTTGGTGAGTAATATTCTAATTTAATATTGTTTAAACAGTTTAAAGGTTATTTTGTTAGATTTTATATTTATTTTAGATATTATTGACATGGTAATTAGTTTGACATCAGTTCAGTTTATTTGGAATTTGGACACGGAGAAAAATGATTGTGCTTTTTGAGTTTCTCTATTGAAGATGAGATGTATAGTCATTTAACTATATAATATTGCATATATATAATATAAATTGCCTTTTCTAAACACTGTTTGTTATAGATAGTTATGTAATTGAATGCCAAGCAGTGGGTGACATAGTCATTCAGTTTAAGCGAGAACGACTTCGTTGTCATCATTCTCGAGATGCTGAAATCAATTTACTACTACAATGGTGCATATTAATCAATTCTCATATGGTATTTTTTTTATTTATTTGGTTAGATTACCAACCCTCCTCATAATATAATTAATTAGGTTTACCTCCAACATTAGTTACTCTTACAAGTTTCAAAAAATACAGTCAGATATTGTAAAATTTTGATGTGCTTGAAGTCAATGACCTCCGGTCAATTTATGTTACATACTTTGTCATTATTTATTATTATTTAACTAAATAACAATAAATATATTATTTCATATATCTAAGTATTTGACTTTAAACTCAGCTTTTTCTTCGGGCGAATATTCATCAGACTTGACTGGTGGTGGTGGTGGAAACTAAACTATCGTCGATGCAATAACAATTCTCTTTATTTGAGTATGATCAAACAATTCGTTTAACGCTTTTGGTTTCAATATAAAACCATAATATTATGACAACACTTTTGTTGCATTCAATATTATATATGACTGTCTTAATATTATATATAATTATACATAAATAATTACATAGACATAATATATAATATGTTAAGACAAGAGAATAAATTAAATATCAATGTAATCACGAATCTAAGGAGGTGTTATTGGTTCATGTACTTTAGAGTATTTAGAAATCCATATAATATTTACAAATCAATGTAAAATATATTGATTTTCAAATCTAACATATAAATTTGTATTTGTATTTACAAATCCGTAGGTTTTCCCTCGGATTTGAGTCTTTGTATTTTTAACAAAGAAATCCATGCAAATCCGTCATGAAATCAAATCCATTAGTAAATTCGGATGATTGAATAACACTTAATTTAAATTAGAATTTATAAATCATGAAACCAATAACACATGATTTCAATATGAATTTTAAAATCATAGAACCAATAACACTTGATTTAGTTTAGATTTCCAAATCCATTAAAATGTAAGAACCAATAACCCCCACTAAGAATTATATTGATTCATGCACATTGTGTGCGCGTCCATCTAGTTACATATATATATATATATATATATATATATATATATATTTGTTATATATTCTTATGATCATATAAACTGAAGTTAAAAATAATATAATATGGCAAGTTTTTATTTATAATATATATAGATGAAGTTTACTAGAATTTTTGTTACAGTACCTTAATTCCCTCAAGAATATATGTTAAGTAATTGGTTTATGGTTCTCTCTTCTCTCTAGAGAGACATCTCCCTATTTTCTCTAAAGAGAGAAATCTTTTTGACCCCTCTTTACACATGTTCATATTTTAGAGGGAACGAGACTTAATCTTTTTGTTGTAAATTTTTGATTTTAAATTGATTTTTGTTTTTGTGTCGTCGAATCTATCTTTGCTTTGGCGAGTTTTGAGGTGTTTCTTCAACCAAAATTTGGGTGAATCTTAAGCTTCTGTTTTTTTTCTTGGGTTTGGGTTGAATAATAAATTTCGCTTTAGACGGTTTCTTTAGTCTGAATCATCCTTTCCTCTTTCAATATTTAAATCTCGTTTAATATCACAAGTTTGTTTTTTTTTTCTGGATATTCTTGAGACCTAATCATGATAAGAGTCAATCTTTGCATCCTTTGAAAGATATGGGTAGAATATCTAATATAGGATTAATTTTTTGAGTTGTTTGATGAAGCCTTGGGAATTTTGGCAGATTCAGTAGAATTGAAACTCCTAACTTGGAGAAGTGTTTTAACAAAGTCTATGTCCGTAAATTTCTAAAACTTTCTCGCTGCTCTTCACATCTAGAGAACAGCATAACATCTCATCTGTGTTGATGGTTGTTGTGGAAGAAATGATATGCAAGGAGAATAATTTGGAGAATCCTTGCTATGGTTAATGATTTTGTTTCATACTTGCTCGGCGGAGAAGATGGTCGACGAGATATTTGGGAAACCAAGCGTTTGCTCACCTCTCAAGAAAGCTTAAAAATAACAAATAGGTGGACACACTGAAAACTAAGTTTTTAACAGATATTTTGTTAAAATTATCTATATATTATTGTAAGGATTGAGATGAGCCTCTTGTATTGTATTGGGTTTTTATTAAATATTCTTTTACTAAATTTTGGTTATTGGTAATATATGGTTGACAAAGAAAAGAAAGGGAAAATAATTTTAATTTTTGTTATTATATGTTTGTAATTGAAATAAAGTTTATATACAAATGTCTGTCTACATGTATTCAGTCCATATATAAAAAAAATGCAGATTATCTAAAATATCACATGAGGTTTTAAAGCGATGGCGGCGATTAGGGCTCTGACGAGACTTCCTTCGCGCAAGATCTAGATCGAGAATCCCTACTCATTCAGCTTGAACTCGTACATCCGGTCGATTAAGCTGCCTCCGTTAGTGCTAGTTACCTCTGGAAAGAAGAATCGAGTGAAAAGAAGCCATGAGAGTTTAAAGAGGACGCGCTAGTAGAGTTCGGTCTGGAGAACTCCTTCTTGGCATATCTATCCAGATCCAAAGATTCAGTAAGTCCTGAGACTGCAAAGTACCTTCATTAAGTCCTTGTGACTTCCAAAATTTTGTAATCGTCGAGTAAGAAATGAACCGATTTCGAAAGAGGAAGGAGCCGTCACTGATGGAAGAGCTTCGGGAGCTGGAGCTTCTCGATGAAGGAGAAATGGTTGACATTCCTGATGTGGAGATCGAAGACCTCATCGAAGAAAACTCATTGAGCTTGATAGTCAGATGTCTTAACCCTTTTGTCCATAAAGTTGGAGGACTAGTAAAAGCTCTTCCACCAATTTGGGGGTTGGAAGAAAGAACGAGAGGAAGAGGAGTAGGCGAAGACAAGGTTCAATTTTCCTTACTCGGAGGAAGATCTTCAACATGTTCTCACTAAAGGGCCTTGGTTTGTCAAAGGGTGGATGATTTCGGTGGAGCAATGGACCCCAAATCCACACCCGGATTTTCTAAAAAGGATCCCTTTATGGATTAGAGTTCGAGGATTACCAATCCATATGCTGAAACAACAAGTAGTAGAAACTCTCCTCGGTCCATTAGGAAAGGTGGAGAAGGTGGAGCTACATGCTAAGAACTCCAATTCCCTGGAGTATATTAGAGCTCTGGTACATATCAGCACGGAGGAACCGATTCAGTTTCGGAGAATAGCACGGTTCAAATCAGGAACGACAGTCCCCACGGAACTGGAATACGAGAAGCTGCTCAAAGTTTGCTATAAGTGAAAAAGGCTCACACATGACCAAACCAGATGTCCTCAACAGATAGAGATTGCCCCTCTGGAAGGCCGAAGCGTCCCTGCAAGGAACAAAGATCTTAATCTCAGAAGCAAATTAATAGAGAAGGAGTCCAGAGCAAAGGAGGCACTTCATAAGTACCCAGATAAAGGGATTGAAATCAAAGAATCTAGGTGGAGAGCTGGCCCAAGTAGTGGAAAGCACAACAATCAGGAGGTCCTTAGAGAACGCAACAGGAAAGGAAAAAGGGTGGTGTCAACCCCTCAGATTCAGTGGAGACAGAAAGGAGAGAGGGATGTATCGAGAATATCAAGAAGTACGGAGGAATCAACGGCCAACCCAAAAAGTTCAAGAGATCAAAGTGGTCTTAGGAGTGGTAGCACAGAGGTGGAGAAGTCGGCTGGTTATGAAGGAAGAACAGAGTTGGCGTCAGTCTTCAATAGACTGGGGAGCAATGAGAAATCGAGGGACACTGATATCAAAAGGAAAAGCTTAGAAGAAACGCGATTGGAAGAGGATCTCTGAGGGAGTTTAAGCAGAAGGACCTTGGAAGAGAAAAGAGATGGCCAGTCTAGCAAAGGCAGTAGAAGTCCTCCATCAGTTTTCGAAAGATTGAGTGGACACTCACAAACCTCTTCCAAAGAGGGAAGAAGTGTTGAAGGTTCGCATGCTTCCAAACGAAGGAGACAGAGTAACAGCGACGACCGCAAGGTCAAGAAACCTCGTATGAGATCTCATGAGAAAAAAGAGGAGTCTCCCTCTGTATTCCAACGACTAGGGGGACCTCACGTGGGATCTACAGACAAGGACACTGACATGGTCAATCATTCTGCTTATATAGCAGCACAATCTCCAGTTCAGTCTGCTCAGGTAGCAGAGCAAACCCCAGTCCATTATGTCCATAGGATATCATTGGCAAGGGGAACACCAAGGAAAGAAGGGTTGGTGGATAATACCAACCCTTCGAGATCAATATGAGGATATTGAGTTGGAACTGTCAGGGGTTGGGGAATACCCCTACAGTTCGACATCTACAGGGTTTGCAAGGTCAGCATCACCCTGAGATAATATTCCTCAGTGAGACCAAAAGTAGAAGAAGATATTTGGAGACAGTTGTAGAAAAATTGGGTTTTAAAGACCTAGTGGCAGTGGATGCGGTAGGGAAAAGTGGAGGTTTGGCTTTGTTGTGGAAGGATACATGTGCAATAGAAGTTTTGCAAGCCAACAAGAGAGTGATTGATGTGAAGGTGCGGTGGAAGGATCAATGCTTCTTTCTGACTGGTGTGTATGGTGATCCGGTGAAGAGTAAAAGAGGTGAGGTATGGGAACAGATTGAGAGAATCAGAGCAGAAAGAAATGAAGCATGGATCTTGACGGGGGATTTCAATGAATTGATAGATCAATCAGAGAAGCAAGGAGGAGCAGAACGAACGGCTAGGGATTGTCAAGAGTTTAAGAATTTGCTTCTCAATTGGGGTCTGTGGGATATCTTGTATAAGGGAAACCCTTTGTCTTGGGCGGGTAGGAGAAATAATGAACTAGTGCAATGTCGTTTAGACAGATCTGTAGCAAATCAGAAATGGATGGACCTGTTCCCACAAGCAACAACTTTTTATCTACAAAGGATTTGCTCAGATCATAGCCCTATCATTACCTCGATGGATGGGTACCAAAAGAGCGTTAAGAGCTGCTTTAAGTATGATCATCACTGTGTACAGAGAAAGGGTTTTGTATCGACAGTGGATCAGAGCTGGAAGGGTTTTGGTATTGGTCAAGTAAAGATAATGGACATGATAGCACGTTGTAGGAGAGCTATATCATCTTGGAAGAGACAAGCAAAACCAAACTCAGCGCTTCGGATCCAGGACTTGCATTTCAAGATTGACGAAGCATCTCATCGAGACCGTGTGGAGAAGGAAGAACTGGAGGCCCTTAAAAAAGAACTGAATGAGGAGTATTGCAATGAAGAAGAATTCTGGAGGCAACAAAGTAGACTCACTTGGCTATGGTCTGGAGATAAGAACACAAAGTTCTTTCCTGCAATCATGAAGAATAGGAGAACCCAGATAAGGATCAAGAGCCTCGTGGATGAGGAAGGCAGAGAGTGGTTTGCTGATTCACAGTTGGGTAGAGTTGCAGAGGGTTATTTCAAAACTCTATTCTCATCTGAAGATGTGGGGATTGAACTTGAGGAGTGGAATGAGATGCCGACACTATTATCCCCGGTTCAAAATGAACTCTTAACCAAACCAGTAACGAAAGCTGAAGTGAAGAAGGCGGTCTTTGACATCAACCCATCCAAATGTCCAGGTCCGGATGGAATGAGCGGACATTTCTTCCAGCAATTCTGGGAAACAAGTGGTGAGGAGTTAACAGTGATGGTGCAAAGATTCTTTGAGACGGGGATACTGGAGGAGGGTATGAATAATACCAACATTTGTCTAATCCCGAAAATCATGAACGCTAGGAGAATGTGCGAGTATAGGCCTATAAGTCTCTGTAATGTGGTCTATAAAATAATATCTAAGCTATTGGCGCAGAAGCTTAAAAAGGTGTTACCGAGCATAATTTCATAAACTCAGGAGGCATTTGTAGAAGGGAGACTCATTTCTGATAACATCCTTGTGGCTCATGAGCTTCTCCATGCCCTAAATTCCGACAACAAGTGCGCGGAGGAATACATTGCCATCAAGACCGACATCTCGAAGGCGTATGATAGGGTTGAATGGTCATTCCTGGAAAAAGCAATGTAGGTAATAGGATTCTCGGAGAGATGGAGAAGACTCATTATGGGCTGTGTCTCATCAGTACAATATCAAGTATTGATCAATGGGGAACCACATGGAAATATCATTCCCTCAAGGGGGCTGAGACAAGGGGATCCGTTATCCCCATATCTCTTTGTAATTTGTAAGGAAGTGCTGGTTCAGATGCTGAAGTTGGCAGAGGAAAAAAGGAAGATTTCAGGACTCCAGGTTGCGAGGAGAGCCCCCCCCCCCCCGGTCTCTCATCTATTATTTGCTGATGACATCATGATTTACTGCAAAGGAACAGAGGAAGAATTGAATCAGATTGTCCAACTCCTAAACAAATATAGCCTGGCTTTGGGACAGAGGATCAACTACCAAAAGTCTAGCATATACTTTGGAAAACGGATCCCGAGAGGCAGAAGAGAGGAGATAAGGAGGACGTTGGGCATTAAGAATATAGGTGGAGAAGGATTCTATCTAGGACTTCCAGAATCTTTTGGTGCCTCAAAAGTATCCATTCTCAACTATCTGCAAGAGAACCTGAATAAAAAAATTAATGGATGGTTTACGAAGTTTCTATCTCCGGGAGGAAAAGAGGTTTTGCTGAAGGCTGTGGCAACGGCACTCCCGACTTATACAATGTCATGTTTTTTGATTCCAAAAACAGTTTGTAAGAAGATCATGGCAGTGATGGCTGACTTCTGGTGGAGAAACAAGATGGAATCGAAAGGGATGCACTGGAAAAGTTGGGGTAGCCTCTATAAACCGAAAGCTAGAGGAGGCTTGGGCTTTAAGGATCTAGAGGCTTTTAACCTAGCACTGTTGGGAAAACAGCTATGGAGATTGTTAACTAAGAAGGACTCCTTGATGACAAAGGTTTTTAAAAGCAGATACTTCAGGGATTCTGATCCTCTAAACGCACCACTCGGCTCTCGTCCATCTTTCGCATGGAGAAGCATCCACGCGGCTCAGAAGCTTGTTCAACAAGGAGCTCGAGTCATCATAGGGAATGGGAAGGAAACAAAGGTCTGGCAAGATAGATGGATAGGGAAGAAACCAGCAACCATGCTTAGGTCGATGAGACTAGTGGAAAGAGAAAGTCGGGTGGAACCCCCAATCGATATGAGTGTCAGCGATTTACTATGTGGGAATGGAAGGGAGTGGAACCAAGAGCTGTTGCATAAGCTCTTTACTGAGGAGGATCAAGAGAACATAAACTCCATTCGTCCAGCAGGTAGGAATAGTGAGGACTCATACTCTTGGGAATACACAAAGACAGGGCATTATACAGTTAAATCCGCGTACTGGGTCCAAATGAACGTGGTGCAGTAGAGAGGGAGAGGATTGAAGTGCTACAACCCAGTTTAGACGCAATATACCAAAGAGTCTGGGGATTAAATGTCAGCCCAAAGGTGAAACATTTTATGTGGAGATGCCTCAACAATGCCCTTCCGGTGGCCGAGAATATGGTGCATAGACACATCTCCAAAGAGAAGCGGTGTAGCAGATGTGGTGAAGCGGGTGAAAGCGTCAATCACTTATTATTCCAATGTCATTATGCTCGACTGATATGGGCAGTGGCCAATGTGCACATCCCCCCTTCCGATAGCTGGGCGGATTCTCTCTTCTCCAATATACATTGGGTCTTAAATCTTAAAAAAGAGTACCCGATGGAACAAGTGGAGGAAAATTTTGTGCCATGGATGCTGTGGAGACTTTGGAAGAATAGAAATGAGCTTCTTTTTAGAAGCAGGGATTACGATGCTCATGCTACTGTGGCGAAGGTGTGGGATGATGTGAAGGAGTGGAACTGTAGAGAAGAGGCAAAAGTAAAGAGGTGAAAATAACCACAACGGAGGAACCGGTCAAGCGATGGAGTACACCACCGGTATCATGGATAAAATGCAATGTCGATGGCTCTTGGAATAAAGAGAGTGAGCAGGGTGGTGTGGGCTGGGTAGCAAGAGATCATACCGGAACTCTGTTGTGGGCAGGGGCAAGGAAAACGCCTGGGATGGGGTCAGCTTTGGACACAGAGGCAGAAGCAATGAGATGGTCCATATATACGATGAGAAGCTTTGGGTATAAACAAGTGATTTTTGAAACAGATTCCCTAGTGCTTCAGAGTATGATCAAAGGAGAAGAGGAGATATGGCCCAGAATGCGACCCATCATCCAAGACATCCACTCGCTATTGGCAGGCGAGAGAGATTATGTAGTGGTTTACTACCCGAGGAGTGGAAACAAAGTGGCTGATAGGATAGCGAAGGAGACTGCTACGTTTACGTCCATTGTGCCTGATTGGTTGAAATTATGTTTGGAGGCAGAGAAGTCATTTGTAAGACATTGAATTGGCAAATGATAAGTTGATGTTGAGTTAAAAAAAAAAATGCAGATATACATAACCGGACCGGGTGGGGCGAGATCTATTCAGCGTATACAGATCTAAAGAAGACACCGTAATATAAAAGTAACTCGCCGGAAGCGCGTGGTGGATGACGCGCAATCATCTGTAATCTGCCTATGTTTCACCTAAACAGAGATTTGTTTTAAATGGTGAAAATCGATCGATCTTATATTCGTCCGTGAAATAATAAAGTCAACCTAATCGTACTTCAAATCTCCTTCTCACCATCTCGCTAGTGCTCGACAATGCTAGTATGGCTCAATATAGACAATCCGGAACCGAGAGATTCAGCGGTCGCGTCGGCGGTAGCAGTTACCCTCACAACGGCGCATCTTCTGATCACGTAGCGATTGGGATCCGAAACGGCGTCGGAGGAGCGACTAAAGCTAACCGGTGGAGGCGATCCGTTCGACCTGAAAGGATTCGTCGCCTCGGAATCGGCTCGGCTGTCTTCGTTATCTGCCTTGTGCTCGTTGTTACTGTTCTCGCATACTATTACATCTCTGGTTTTACTAACAGTGGCTATGATGATAAAGGTTCATTGGATCTCCTCTTGCTCTTTCTTAAAGATATTTGTTTCTTGTAACCAGCTACATTACATCTTTTCTTTTAGATTCTTACGATGGTGATTTTCTGACGAATGTGACGAGAATTGACCCTGAGAAGGTGCTTGAGTTTGGTCACGGCTCAGTGGTTCATGGACGAGACTCGAGATATTGGGATAAGGATGACAGAAGACGGGATGATGATTACAATGAAGATGAATCTGTTGATGTGGACAGATCAGTGGTTGAAGTGAAAAAAGATACTGTGAAGGGGAATGTTGGGTTCTACAATGAGGCTGGACGGAACGAATTAAACAAGTATGAAGCAGAGTATCAAGCTTCCCTTGTCAAAGGTGGCGGTGGCAATCACGAGGCTGTTGATCTGGACCCTGATGACCTTGACGCTATTGATTCTCATGATACCCAAGGGGATGAATACGTTGATTCTGGGCATGATGAGGATGACAATGATGAGACCCACAAAGAAAAACCCACCGAGGTTCTTCTGAACAAGCAGCATATTCAAGGAAAGGATGATGGGGCTACTTCAAAAAGGTCACTTGAGGATTCTTCTTATGTTAGCAAGGGTGGTAAGTCCGGGAAAAAAGCACGATCTGATACAAAAAGAAGAGGTCGAGGTCGCAGATCTTCAGGTGATAAACTTCGTATCACCTGGGTTGAGAACTTCATTGTCTCGGTATTCTCTGCTCATCTTTCTTTTCTTGTTCATATCTTTCAGGTTCATCTTGTGAGATGAAGCTGTTGAATTCTAGTCAACCAATAGTGGAGCCCTTGAATACTCGAAAATCTGCTAGATTCTCCTTACAGTACATAGAGAATGAAGATAAACCTGATGGAGAAGAACAGTGGGAGCCTAGGTTTGCAGGTCATCAGAGTTTACAGGAGCGAGAAGATTCCTTTTTGGTTCAAGACAAGAAAATTCATTGTGGTTTTGTCAAAGCCCCCAAAGGATCTCCAACCACTGGGTTTGACCTTACTGAAGATGATACTAATTATATCAGTAGATGCCACATCGCTGTGATCTCATGCATCTTCGGTAATTCTGATCGCTTGAGGCCTCCTGCCAATAAAATGGTATGATTCTGTCCATCGTTGATATATGTTTATGTTGTTTGGTCTTCTTTTCTACGTCCAAGATTTGGAAGCTGCGACCAGTAAGTTGTGTATCATTATCTTATCCTCCCTCGACCCTGAGTTTTAGTGGCACATTGCGAGCCGAGTTATCTTAGAGTTCAACTGACACATCTTTAACTAACTGTTGTAGACTAGTGGGTTGGAATAGATGAAAATAAGCAGTTTTGAGCTACGAACACAAATAGTGAGTATGAATAGCTGGCATCTTAAAGTTGGTTTCGTGAGTGGTTTCATTAGCCATAGACAGCCATCTGTTAAGATCTCTTATTAAGGTTTACCAGGACCTGGGAGTAGCTCTAGCAAAACTATCTTGCTTCAACGAGCAACCTCATTTTTCTTTAAGAATCTCGGAAGACATATTTGCTCTTTTTTGTTCCTTATTTCCTTTGCTTTATTGGTTATGGTATTTTTTTTTTTGTGCCAACCTGAATTTTTTTCTTTTCATTTAGATAAGTCGGTTGTCAAGAAAAAATGTCTGCTTCATTGTGTTCGTGGACGAGATTACCATGCAAACACTTTCTGCAGAAGGCAATGCTCCAGACCGAGCAGGATTCATTGGTTTGTGGAAGTTGGTTGTTGTGAAGAATCTTCCTTACGCAGATATGCGGAGGGTAGGAAAAATACCAAAACTGTTGCCACACCGACTTTTTCCATCAGCAAGGTAAGTCTTATGTCATAAAGATAACTCTCATTTTTGATGGGTCTGACTAGCACATATTTTTCCAACAGTTGCAGTTAGAATACAGATAAGTGTCCCATGGTTGAGTAGGTTTAAGGCAAAATACCTGAAAGATCATGAGTTATAAGTTGTAAAGCATATGCATAATTGTCTTTCTGAGCCACAAAGACAAAAGCTATGTGTTAAATACGCGTGCATCTGGATGCAGTATGCTATACCGACTAAAAAGCTTCTCAAGTCAGACCAAATCTATATTAATACACAAAGAAACTCATCTGCTGCTTATTCTTCCAGGTACTCAATCTGGTTGGACAGCAAGTTGCGACTTCAGTTGGATCCCCTACTCATTCTGGAGTACTTCCTATGGCGTAAAGGTCACGAGTATGCTATATCCAATCATTATGACCGCCATTGCTTATGGGAAGAGGTTGCACAAAACAAGAAGTTGAACAAGTACAACCATACTGTTATCGATCAACAGTTTGAGTTTTACAAGGCTGACGGGCTGACCAGATTCAATGCTTCAGATCCGTTCAAGCTTCTTCCCAGCAGTAAGTTTTTGTTGGATAACTAATACAAACCAAACTTTGAACCTTTTTTCTTGGGGAGCGTTTTGCATTAGTTAGTGGCAATAAGTAGGTCGCTCATTAGATGCACACTGAGTTTTTAAATTTCTTTATTGAGTGTTATTGTTTATGATCAATCGAGGTTTTAGATTTTCGCATGCGCAACTACATCCTTGGTCATGGTATGCTAAAGCCAGCTATGACTCCAACATTTAGGTTATATGATCTTTGTTGGTCAAACCCTTATTGCCTACATGCAAGGGTCAATCAGCTGGCATTAGTCATATGTACAATACATTTGTGCGTTTTGCTTTCTTACAATCCTCTTGTTTATCATGTTGGCAGATGTTCCAGAGGGATCTTTCATTGTAAGGGCACATACTCCCATGTCGAACCTATTCTCCTGTCTTTGGTTCAACGAGGTGGAACGCTTCACTCCCCGTGACCAGCTGAGTTTTGCATATACTTACCAGAAACTAAGAAGGATGAATCCTGACAAACCATTTAATCTTCACATGTTCAAGGTAAAGAAAAGATATTGGTTTGAAAAGTCTATATAACAATAAGCTGTTTGATGCTCATCTAAAGAAAATGGGTTGCCTTGCCTCCATTTGTAAGCTGGGTTGTAAAGTCGAAAGTGCTTTTGACACGAGACTGGGTGAAGTCCTATAAACTAGTAGTATCAGAGCCAAACCCCAAATGCAGTTGCTAGTCTAGTAGTGGAACCCATGGTAGTATGTAATGGTTTATCTTGTCAATAGGGTCATCAAACTATGATTCAATTACACGGGTCAGTTGGAAGATAATAAGACCAGGTATAAGATGTCAATATTGGTTAACAGAAGAGCCATATCTTTGGAATCCAGAGCCGATGTTTTTTGTTTTTTTCTTTCTCTGTGTGTGTTCGTTCAAAGATTTGAATTGTGGATTAGGTTTCACACCATAAGTCTGCGTAGCAAAGAGTATTTAGAACTGAATTTCTAATTTTCCAAATGTTTTGTCTTGTTTCTGTTGTCTAAATTATTCAGGACTGCGAGAGAAGAAAGATTGCAAAGTTGTTCCGACACAGATCAGAGGAGAAGCGAAACCTTATACAAGCAGCACTACAACAATAAACGACCTGAACTTTTTTTTTTTAAAAAAAGAAAAAAATATGTCCTGTATATTACTTGTTGTTGGCTCTCTGCTTCTTCTAGATTCAGTGTGTTACTTGGAGAAAAGCCACGGTTTCTTTGCTCCAGAGGACTTTAAAACTGCTTTACGTTGGATCAAGTATGTTGCTTGGAGGCGAGAACCAGATGAGGTATACGAAAACAATGTGAGGTGATTTGTAGATGTAGGGCGCCGTTTTAAGAGTTGGAACCTTGAAAGAAAAAAGAAGAGGCTTTGATTAGATTTGATTTTTATTCAATTCATTTCTTTGTTTTTGTCTGTATCACTATATCATGCAACCAAATATAATCCCCTTCAAAATTATATTTTAGTATTTTAAAACCAAAGCGAAAACTATGTCGAATTTTGGGTTTCTTTCAGATTTTGTTTTGGTCAAAACTATCCATATTATTAAGAATTCAATTAGCTACAGAACAAAAAGTTCAAAAGATTGCACATCAATGTGATTTGGCCATCTTGGAGAGAGAGAGAGAGAGAGTTCTGGATGGATATGAACCATTTAGAGCTGGAGCGAGACATACTGCCTCTTAAGAAAGCTGTGTTCGTTGTTGGTTATGCAGTAGGTATATACAATTTCTTAGACAATGTTTCATTTCCTGACTATAAAAAAATATTACAGTTCCCTTTTTTTCTTTTGCTGCCGACAAAACCAAACTGCTGCAGAATATGACAAATATATAATAGTTTATCAAATCTGTTTACGCATTTCACATCTCTTCAGTACCAAATATTAAGCAACAGCAAAACAAATGGTTTGATTTATCAAAACGTGAAAATTTCCCTATGCATTGTATCTGTTTCTCTCTCTCTGTCTAGACAGCTTCAGAACTATTTTGAGAAAGAATGAGGTGACGGTTGGGCTTTGGTGACTTGGTCAATTCATGAGGTCTAAGAGTGAGTGAGATCCCTTCTTGCTCAAACCCGTTATGTTTAGGAAGACCAATACCCAAACTTTCAGAGGACGAAGAGCTAACAATTGTGACATTTTTATTTTAATATCTCATCCTCCAAAGAAAGGGTTCACTTAGGCCATCTTTATCTCCGGTCTCTTAGGGTGGGCTCTTAACTTAATTTGTTTTTTTTTTAAATTTATTTTTGGCTAAGAGACGGCTCTTATCTCTTATTTAAAAGATGATTCTTAAGTTTTCTTAGTTAAAAGTTAAGAAACGTCTCTTAGAAAAGTTAAAAACTCCTACTAAGAGACATCCAATAAACATACCCTTACCATCAACCTTGTCCTTTGTTTTGTAAAGAAGAAAGGTTCCTGAAAAGATTGCCACAAACCCATGTGAGAACCGAACTTCGCACTGTCGATTTTAGTAAACGGAGGAACACAAAAAACCCCTACTTTCCTTGAGGTCCGGACTCTCTGCAAGAGCCAACGACAAGTAATCGAATAAACGCAAAAAATATGAAAAGATAACAAAACGAATTAAGAAAAGTTTGATCTTTATTTTGAATTCTCGTAAGAGCATAGCGATTGTTACAACAAATTGTAAAAGCTTTGGCCGCAAGAGTTATAAGCGAGTTTTCTAGTTCTAACCACCTAAAACCTTACAACTAGTTGAGTCGCAGCTCAATAACAAAGGACGAAAAAGATAAGAAAAAGGTTTTGATTGATTTCGGACTGAACCTTATGAAAGGCTGCCTACGTACCCCCTTCGAGGATCAAGTCGAACGTAGTTCAGTTAAAGAATTTGAACAAGAGATCGAACTGCCTTTGCGAGTTCGTCTAGTAATCGAGTTGCGAGTTCATCTAGTAATCGAGTTGCGAGTTTGTCTAGTAATCGAGTGCAAGACATAGAAAACCAAGCATGTCGAGAATGATGCCTAAGGTTCCTAAGTGCTAAGTTTTGTTCTGAGAATTGTCGTCCATCTGTGTCCCTCTCCCTTTCTTCTCTTATATAGGTCTCCAAGGTCGGTTGTCTTTCCTTTTCTGCCCCTGATTCAAGTTTATCCTTCCGCAGAAATCTTTCTTATCTTCTCGATTTTTCCATAATTATCTTTAAACTTGACAATCATCTTCTTTTCCATGTATCTTTTGCGTATATCCGGTAGACCGTCATTATAACTGGTCTCATTCTCGTCTAAAACCGTAAGTGGATCTTAATTGCATTTTTAGACCCTTTTGGGCCGTTTTGCGATTTAAGCGATTTTTACGATTTCTTGCGGAGAAATCGTCCTTCGTATGATTATACGATGCTGGCTCCACAAAATAGTAAACCAATTGTATAGTCAAGATAACACTGGTGTTTAAGTCAACCGTTATTTTTTTATACGACTTACTCGGAGTTTTACGGGAAAACAAGTCTTTGCGATTTTTATCGTAAAACTTCAATGGAAACTCCAATCGATACGAAACAAGAAACAACCTAGTCAAGATCCAAAGGAGAGAGTGATGAAGAGGATATAGTCTAGTCAAACATGGGGGACTAGACTTTGCGGAGAGCCTAGTCGCCCATGGGCACTAGACTTTGCCAAGGGTCTAATCTCCCATGGGCGACTAGACTTTGTAGAGAGTTGCCAAGGGTCTGGTCGCCCATGGGCGACTAGACGTAGCGTGTCTAGTCACCCATGGGCGACTAGACTTTGTAGAGAGTCTGTTCGCCTAAGGGTGACCAGACTTTGCCAAGGGTCTAGTCGCCTTTTCCAAGTGATATAAGACTCAGAGTAGAGTCTCTCGAAGGTGGTGATGATGGATTCTCAAGCTAGCTTTCACACACTATTTTGAGAACAAAGGATGGTCGATGGATGAACACTTAACCGGATGGTGATCATGTGGGGATATGGTCTAACAAGCTGGCTTTCACTCTTTCTCTTGTTGGATCGATTGATGAGGCTTCTGATGGAATGAAGAAAATCACAAGGAGGATGATGAATCCTTGATACATTTCAATACTCTGCTCACTTGACTCACACAAGGAAGAAGAAGTCGGTTGCGGAGGGGGCACACTAACTTGTATATTGATCTAGGTAAAAGTTGTGTGTTATGGCTTAGTGTGGGAATTTATTAATAGTCCTTCAGCCTTGACCTAATGGTCGACTCAAGCAAAAAAGAAAGACTCAAAATGACAAGACTAGAGTTCAAAACGGAAAGGAAAAACAACAACTAACATTGCCTAGTTTAAGATCAAAAAGTAAAGATGCAAAATAAAGAAATATATGGCCTAAGCTAAGTCTTGGCCTCGAACCCTGTTTTCTATGGGATGGGCGAGTTCTAGGAACCACTAGACTGACCCATCTTACCTACACCAATTGTAAATTATGAAAAGACTTCCCTTTGGTTTGGTGTTGGTCTTCTTTGATATGTGGTTGAACTTGGCTTTGGACTTGATCTTCTACTTCTGGTTCTTCAGTACTTGACTCTTCAAGGTCTTCATCTTCACTTTTGTATGCTTCATCAGGAATGGGTTATTCTTCTACGTCCATTCCCGCCACATAACATTCTTTGTTAGTTCCAGCCAAATAAGCTTGCTTACCTGGAGTGATATTGAGTTGCAAAAAGGCATTGCTCAAGTCATCACATGGCTCGTTATTATGCTCTAATTTGGTGGGTTGAGATATTGACATCTCTGGTGGTTCATCTATGTTATCTAGGATAGCTTTGACGGCAAGTATGAACCTATCTTTAAGTCTTCTAGCTTTGGAATGTATCATCGGACCTCCTGTGACCTTCGGAATGGTTATGGGAACCTTACTCTGGTCTATGATCTCATCACCAAGGGTCTAGTCGCCCATGGGCAACTAGACGTTGCGTATCTAGTATGCCACATTCGACTAGACTTGGAAGCGACGTGGTTGTTCCTTCGATTGTACGTCTTGATTCGTTGATCGGGATGAGATGGGTAGATCGACGAGGAGTTCGGATGCGATGATTTCTTGTTTTCTTTCTTACTTGAAAGAGAGAAAACGTTTTCGCGGCATCTTTTAGACATTGGTTCCGTCATGACCGTTTTTGACCCCAACAATGGAAGACTGTTTTATAAAATTCGTCATTTCTCGCAAAAAACCTTTTGCAAGAACATTTTTCCGATCAATTCATCTTTGGATAGAAATTCTTTTATTCCTTGACCGGGATGAAATATAAAAAGTTTGTTCTTGTATCCTTACGCAAATAGATTTGGATTATGCCGTATAGTTTCTCCAACATTTCACCTTATATTTGCTTAAGGCACAATTTTCAGAGGATTTTAGCTTTTGATTTTACCATGAATGATTTTGACCCCAACAGTTAGCCCCTCAGATCGTAAGATATTACGTGTTATTTATTGCGAGGTAGTGATTAGTGTGTTAGGTTGAATCAATGGCTAAAAAGATCCTTTGGCAAAACCAGTTTTTTTTCCAAAAGTTGATAAGATTGGGGCTGCGCCTTGTGAAGGCTGCCTACGTACCCTTGTAGAAGGGATCAAGCCTTTCGTAGTTTGTATTGGAGTTAAGATTCTTACAACATGTTTTCCAGTGAAACCTTTAGGGTTTAGTTGTGTGTCATGTAGAGATTATCGAGCATGTTGCTGCCAATGGCATTTTTTATTGGACCTTTTCAGCCTCGAGACTAGCCTTGTAGGCTATTTGTTTTGGATTTATGAAGTCGTGGGTTGTCTCCTTTTTAAAACGTATAGAGTAGTCTTACGCGGAGATGAGAGAAAATGTGAGTTGTCATCTCAGTTCTGACGCTCAGCGGATCGTGATACTTGTCGCTGTTAAAGATGAGAATATCTGAAGGCTTGTGTTCGAGAGGTTTCATAAACGCGCAAATATCGACAAAGAGACATGTTTTAGGATCTTTTATCGGCTAGATATCATGCCTTGAGATGTTTGAGACCAGTGTGATGGGTTTAGGGCAGGACCTAGGCCTACTAATGGTTTAGAGTTTGCAATGACTATTTCCGCATACGTTACCCGTAGCATTTTCGACCCGATTCTGTCTCTATATTGAAGTCTGCAATAAGTTCTCGGCTTATATGACTTGCATTGATCGGGAACCAAGCATCTCTCCAAAGATAATTTTGAAGTCGTCTGGAAGTGCTGACCAAAATTCAGATTTCTTTTATAGCGCACTATTATCCTAGTGTTGGATGTCTGAGAGCTATCTCTATGAGAAGAGATGGCCTAGTTTGTTTAGAATGTTTAGAGTTTGTTGTGATCAGCAACAAATATGATGGTAAGTGTTTACAGTATGAGCCTTCATGAAGGATGTGTGTTTGAGAAGGTGTTAGTGCGTATGAATGTTTGGTCTTCTAAGATGGTGTTTTTATCGAGGAAAGTATTTTTGTCGAAAAACGGTTTTCAGGCGTCTGCGACGTGTCGAGATGCTGAAGATTGAGTTTCTTTCATATGCTGCATTTCTTGCTTGAAATTTTTTCGGGCGTGAAGTGTTTTGTGATGTCGAAAGGGTTTTGTTTTAATCTTATTGCAGAGAAACGTTTTGGTTTGTTTGCGGATGTTCGCAGCCAAACTGTTGTTTTAGTTTGCATGTTTAAATTGCTTGATTTGTGATCGAGGAATTAAAACCAAGGGGTCGTGTGAATTTTTCCCTGGGAGTAAGCGTCTTCCTTCCATGTGCTTTGTGAAGAGTCCACCCTCCGAGATTTATTTTGTATATTTTAAGGATATTTCGTATAGCTGTTGGAGATTTGTTATGAGTTTTTCCTTATATGCCGCTTATTATGGGTAAAGTGTTGTGGGATTAAAGTAAATAATGGAACATATAGAACTTGGTCGATTTTCGACAAGTTCAAGTTTTTTGTTTGACCGTTTGGTTGTTAGGACTGCGTCTTGTTGTAAAGACTTTATTGTATGGTTTCCATTTTTGGGTTATACGATAATTATTACTTGGGTAATCGTCACTTGGCGTTTTTAGACGAATCGCGGATTGTCGTTTTGCTGTTAAGTGATTGGATGGAGCGGTGTTCACTCAAATGTTCCGGCTTGGAATGCAAACTGTGTTCAGCCGCATAGACGAGGACGTTGTTGGTCTTGGATTAGACCGTGGCACTTTCTTGTCAACGTTAAGGTCTAGTTCGGGCTTTTACGAGAAGGTAATTAGCCGAGGGCTGAAGAGCGTTCGTCGAGATTTATAGGCAAGTATGTCAGAATTTTCCATGTTAAGATAGCCGATGGTGGTAGAAAATGATTTTCTACTTTAGGTTTTAGTTATACGATGAATGTTTCTTATAATTTTTCCTTTAGTCGTACAAAATTGTTTTGTTTTTTTGTCTAAGAAAGACAAAGCCTAAGAGGCTTGATAAAGAACCCGTGCGGAGTTAGTTGCGGGATGATTTCCTGCTCGGATGTAACTGAGGGGAATGAAAGGCAGAAGCCAGCGAGCCGCAGGGTTGAAGAAGAAGATCTGTAAGATCGTAGTTCGAAGAGATCAAGTTTAGATTGGTTGTCCATAGTCGGATCATACAGCTTCGAGAAACACTTCTTTGTAAAACTTGTTATGTTAATTTTTGATATTTTCTTCGTATGACTTGATTTGAATATACGAAGGATTTTTCGTGTAAGTTTTATAAGGAGGTCTTCTCATGGAGAGTGTTTATCGCAGATTGCTCGTGATATTTTCGAGCGGATTTCCTCATTCGCGTTTTGCTGTTGCGGAGTCCTTTTGCATGATACCGATCTTGTTTGCCCGTAGACTATTTTGTATAAAATGTTTTCGTTGTACGAAAGTGATAGGTGAACAGTTTTATGAAGATATTTAATTGTCGTGAGGTATGGAGATGTCAAAGTAGAGATGTTTCTGCACCTTTTTTGGTCAACGTTTCCGTTTTGATTTCAATCATTGGTAAAAGTTGCTTGGAGTCACTCATGGAGTTTTACCAAAGTTTATTTTGTTACGATCTAGTCGCAAAACGTTTTTGTGAGTTTCTTGAGCATAACGGATCGGTCAGCCAGTGTTAGATCTAGTCAACGAGCGGGGATAAAGCCTTTCGTTTGTTTTGCTCGCTGCTACTTGTGTTCTCGATTTTGCTTTGTCGCAATTTTTTTTTTTAGTTTTATGCTGAGGCAAAAGTTTTTGAAGTATGGGAGTATACAAGTATATTATACGTACCTACTCCCTCCTTATTTTTACCAAAGAAAATGGCTGAATCGATATTTGAAGGATTGTGTATGTTTTATCTTTCGTGGATTGGGATGATTGACAATTTGACTCGATTTAAAGAAAACGTTGGGATTGTGACTTGGTGGTTTTCAATCACCACTGCTGTACTAGTTGGCGGATGAGGCAAAATAAATAAGATGGTGAGACCGTCGAGAGAGGCTGATAGGCGTAGTTCACTTGTCAGCTCTCTCTCCATCTCTTTCCTTCTCCAAGAGTCCTTTTGTACGATCTTGTTTGACTTCTCGAAGATTGTCGAAATATTTCACGAAAACTCTCTCATAAAATGTTGTCGAGTTTAATATTTCGAAAGTTGTTTCATAAAAGGTTGTCAAGTTTAATTTTTTAAAAGTTGTTTCACAAAAAAAAATCAGAGTTTTATTTTACGAAGGTAGTTTCATAGAATGTTTTTGAATTTGACTATACAAGTGCTGTGTATTGGGAAACTCATGTTTTTTTTGCGGCTGTTCCGCAAATGTAGTTTCCGAGTTTTATATAAGAAACTATAGCTGGGCTTAAGTAACGTGACTAAACTTAATAAAAAATTCTCTCATTTCCGTAGGATTGTTCTGAGGGAGTTTTGAGTAGATTTTCCAAAGTAAGCTTAGGTGACAATTATAGAGAATTCACTGAATATGTTACTATAGAAGTGACGCTTGAATTTTACAAAATCTTAGGTTTCAGAAAACGTTTTAGCTGTGAAGGATACGATCTCCCATTTTGCTTAGTTTAGTCTTCGTCAGCCGTTTTAGGGTTCGAGTGATTTGGTAGAGATCAACTTCATTTCTTCAAAAATCATTCGGAAGAAGTACAGCAGTGGGGGCTGTGTACCCGATCTCTTGTGCTTCCTTTTTCCGCGAGAAATCTAGGGGTTCTCCGCGATTTCTGAGAGAGCAAATTTTATTTTGCCGAAAGTTTTCAGAAAACGTCTTTCGTTCGAACCCTTAGGCGTAGAGATTTCTCCAACTCAATAATGAAATGAACTTCACGGGGTTCGGTAGATTATATTGTTGCCTTGTTTAGAGAGAAAAATCTTGAGCTGTTTCGGTTCTCTTACTGTGCCAAAAAGTCGCGACTAGGTTTTCAATTTTCTCGAGCATTGTGGCGTTTCGTAAGCGTTCATAGAAGCAGTCACTGCTGGAGTTGTTTTACCAGTATTGTTGTGAGCTGTTAGTTTGTCTTTCATATTTCTGGACATCGTTTCAATCAAGCGTTTTGTGGCCATGAGTAAGAGTAACCCCCCCCCCCCCGCCCCCCGCTTCTAGCGCCAAACTGTGGGAACCGAAATTCGCACTGTCAATTTTAGTGAACGTAGGAAAGCAAAGAAAGCCCTACTTTCCTTGAGGTCCGGACTCTATGCAAGAGACAACGACAAATAATCAAATAAACAGAAAAATATGTAAAATTAACAAAACGAATTAAGAAAAGTTTGATCTTTATTTTGTATTCTCGTAAGAGCATAGTGATTGTTACAACAAATTGTACAAGCTTCGGCCGCATGAGCTGTAAGCGACTTTTCTAGTTCTAGCCACCTAAAACATTAAAACCTAGTTGAGTCGCAGCTCTATAACAAAAGACGAAAAAGATAAGAAAAAGGTTTTGCTTGATTTCGGACTGGACCTTATGAAAGGCTGCCAACGTACCTGATATAATCTATTTATTACCACTTTTAGGCCATATTATAGGCTATATTTAAGGTCTATTATGTGTGTCTAGGATATGTTTTGGATTATTTACAGGCCCAATAACGTTTTGGAGATATATGGAGATACTTGGAGCTTTTGGAGCATTTAGAAGAGAATAATCCGTAGCTGGCCATTTGAGGAGTCGAAGTACAAGACTGTTGTCGATTGATGACACAACCTTGGAGTAGGCTGATGTTAAAAGACCACACTGATCGATGCTGCACACTTACCATCGATCAACATCCAATTCACAGACAGCCGATTTAAAAGCCCAAGTTAGAAGACAAATGACGAGAATGCCCTAGACGAGTTTTGACGTAAGTTTTAGGATTTTTATATTTATGCTTATGTATTGAGAACATGAAGTGTGTGCAGGCAAGGCTTGACACAACTTACAAAGTTTTATTATAGTTCTAGGTTTTTAGGGGAGACGATTCATAACTCCTTAGGAAGATTTATATAGGAACCCCAGTATTTTTATCTATGCATTATATTCAGACTATTGTTATTTCTTTGATTATGTTTGAGTAGTTATGAACTAGATTTAGGGTTGAATGATAACAATCATGGATTAGCCCAAAGTAGGATTGCTAAGTTAAGTTAATATTCATCAATTGAATTGTGCGTAATGCTTGCATTCTAGAGTAGTTAATTGGGATCTCGAAAGTAGGACATGGAAGACTACGAGAGTAGGTTATGTGCCAGAATAGACGCCATTGAACTAGACTGTTAGGCGCATGCAAGAGATGGTCTAATAAGTCTGATGGACTTATCAAATCTCGTTCACACTTCCTTCTGATTTCACCGTCAATCGACATCAGGCCATAGCCGTCGATTGATGGTCTTTTCTTTTGTTCGCATACAAGAGTTGGAGTTAAAAGGGCCAAAATAGTTAATATTTGAGTTCTAGAATATTTACATTTCTGTGCTTCCTACTCCCTATCATCTATTAGGCTTGAAGCCCAAGATCTAACATATCTACATTTGCATCTAGTTAGTTTATTAGAATATTTTCATATTTGCATTATTAGCATATTTCCATATTGAATCTCTACTTCTTGATAAAGAGTATTTCCGTAACTGATTGTTTACAACTAATATATATATTCACATAGCTTAATCTTTAGAAACAAGAAATCTATTGTGTGCCATTGCTCTCATTGGATTTGATCCCAAAGTACTACACCTGATCTCTTTTGTCAAGAGTATTATTTGTGTGTTAAGACTAGGGTTAATTTGATAGTTAATTGCTTAGGATATTTATACCATGTTAGAACAATAAAAACATGCATGTCAAATTTGGCGCTGTTGTCGGGAAGCATTGATCGCCATTAGATTTAATTTGTAGGATTTAGTCTAGGTTTGTTAGTACTTTCATGTTACTAAAATTTTCTTTTCTTTTGTTTTTCAGGTGCATGCAAAGACACACCAGAAGAAAAAAGGACAAAACTACTATCTTTGAACTCGAACGTACGATCCGCAAAGAAAGACGACAAGCATCGATCGACAGCAGCCATACCGCTGCGACCGACACTTCTCTACGGAAAGCATCGACCGACATCAGAAACTCGAGCATCGACTGACACTGATCACATAGCAATGGTTGACAGCAGCATACCCGCATCGATCGACAGAAGCAGATGAGTGCAGATGGTTGCGACTTTAATAGTAATTTGGGATGAGAATGGAGACCTGCATGACCTCGACGGTCATCTGCGTAATGCGGCATGACAAAAGATCAAAGAGAAAATAGAATCTGGACAGAAGCACTAGCTTAATGCATTGATGATGATGACTTTTTTGGGTAGAAGTGAAGAGAGAAAGGCTACAAAAGGAAGGATTCCGTGTAGAAAATTTGAGTTTGCTTGACAGTTCGCACAAACATCGATTGACACTAGTTACTGAGAATCGATAGATGGTCCTTGTGGAGTTAATCAGAATTGGGAAAATCTTCGAACATCGTTCAACGAATCGATCGTAGAATCGATCGAGGGTTCCCAGCAGCAAAACAGGTTCATTTGCCAAAGATCACGAATATGACAACTCCAGAGCAAAATATGGGTACATTAGAGCCTATGATGGTTGATACAACTGCCGAGGGTCATCCCAAGAAGAAACAAAGGATCATTCTGATGAAGAAAAGTGATCCTAGAAATTTGTGGTACCATGCTTGATCAAAAGCCACGAGTTTCCCAATACCCTATGTGATACTAGATCATTGGTGAGCATCATACCCAGAGCTATGGCGGAAAAATTAAACATGAGAGTGGAGCCTTCCAGCGATTCTTTCATGTTTGTGGATTGCTCCGGAGTGGATTCCGAAGGTATTTGTAGAGATGTCCCACTGAAAATTCAGGATGTCTTAGTCCTGATAGACTTCCATGTGATGGATATCCCGATCAATTGGATTTCTTCTTTGTTACTTGGAAGAACTTTCATGGCCACCGTAAAAGCTATCTGCGACATAAAGACAAACAGGTTGTGCCTTCCCTTGATTGATCATAATGTTTATTATGAAATTTATAAGAATAAACCTGCCCTCACGAAAATGTGTAATGATGCAGAACTTGTGGCCACATGCTTTTGCGATTATGAGTTAAATGAAGAGTCGGAATATGGAGCATCGATCGATACCCAGCCCAAAAAATCGATCGACGCGTTTGAAATTCAACAATTTGTCAACACCCACCCTTCGTTATCGATCGACAACCATACTCCAAAACCTATCAACAACTTTCACCCAGATAGTAGTTACAACACAGCTTACCCCGAGTACGACAAAGACTACAGAGAAGAATAGATAATCGAGTATCGTGGTATTACTATGGAAGAGGCTGGTGTTTATCACATTTCCCATCGACTCGGGAAATTGATATCGGCCGACGGTAACCCTACGCCATTGATCAATACTGACCTAGAAACAGCATCCGAACTAGATTCAGCTGCAAAACGCGAGAAGAATATGGTTATCTATAACCAGAAGAGTTCAGTATCATGAGAGATCCAGATGGTCACGCAAGAGCTTTGGAAGGCAGACTACTAAATGTCACGAGGGAAGATATAGAAAATATACTTGCCATGGCCAATGTTGCTGGAAACCATTCCGCACAAAAATCTGGTTATCGAGCATCGATTGACGGTCACCGTACACTATCGATTGACACACGTACGGCATGCCAAGGATACGGTGAAGCTTGCAAAGGATACGATGAATATTACAGATAGGAAGAGCAGATTGAATATCACAGTCTAGCATCAGAAGACGCTGGTTGGGTGATGAACGCGAGAGTGGATAATCGAGTATTGATCACCGGTTACTCCTGGCCATCGAACGACATCAGACGCAAACTTGGAGCAGAAGATACAAATATTGGTAATCTTAGACCGGATGAGTTCGGAATTTTCAGATACCCAGAGGAACGTGCACGGGCTCTTTATGGGAAAATTCTACATTTATCTAAGGAGGATGTAGCAGAGGCCCTTTTTATGGCTAATGGATTGGGTACCTTATTTAGACAACAACAACAGCCATCAATCGACGGGCATCATACATCATCGATCGACATTGAGGGGGTAGAACAACGATACAATCTGTAATGTTCCATCCACTCCCAAGCATCCTAGATCGATCGACAGCACCAACCGAGCATCGATCGACAGAACCTTTCCGAAGGTACACAAATTTCGTCCTTCCAATGCCTACAATTCTACACAATCGATTGATGGCAACATCAAGTCATCGATCGACTGAATTTTTGAGCAAGGTTCGAGAGCTTTTGATGCTGAGGCCAACAAACTTTTCCATTGGGAAAAGAAATATGAGTATGGCATCTATAGAGATGAGAATAGTAATGCACGAGCTACAGACGGAAGAGTAGTGAATTTGCAAGTTGAAAACATCAGAGCAGATCTAGAGAGAGCTAATTTGTTTAGGAAGAGCTAGATATGTTTAGGAAGAGCTAGATATGTTTACCAGAACATGCATCAAAGATCGCTATGTCTATGAAGGAACAAAAGCCATACAACAGAGAAGAGATTGATGATATTGTGCATGAAATCTACAGAGCTCAAGAGATGTCACTAGATGATTTCTACAAGAGGCTGGATGATGTCTACTATCCTATAGACAACTGCCTCACCAGTTTGACTGCACGCATGGATGAGATGAAGCAAAATTTGGATACTGTTCAGAGACAACATGCAAATGGGGAAGATGAACTTGCATCACTCGACGAAAACATCAGGCCAGCGATAGACACTGAAGACAACAGACAGAAGACAACAACATAAATACAATTGGAAGATATGTTCGATGAGATTGCTTTTTCTGGGAGCCTGATGAAGGAAGATATTTCTCAGCAATTAGAGGATTTATCAGAGACTACAATTGCAAGACTTAGAATGCTATAGCAAAATATTGAGAAACTACAAGCGGGAATGCATTCAATGGAGTTTGCTAGCGCGGTTACAAGGAATGAGAAAACCAAAGGAGATGAGGCAATTATGAGCTTTATTGGTACATGGTATCAGAAGAGCAAAGAAGATGTAGACGTTTGTTTTCCAAGTGTTGATCCAACTCCATACTAGTCAGAAAGTTCATAACGTTGAGTTTAAGACTATAACCAAGCGCTGAGTGGGAGGCAACCAACTGTTTGGTAAGTCTTTATTTTCTTTTACTTATACTACTATTTATTTTGAGTTTTACCTTGTTTTATAGACTGTTTGAGTCCACCATCGATCGACACCTTAGAGGCACCATCAGTCGACAATGGATTGCGACCATCGATCGACCACACACGCCTACCATCGATCGACACCCTTCTACCGAGTCTGTTATCGATTTTTCTACTTAAACTATTTACTTATTCTTCAATTTTTCCTAACTAATACGGGATGTATTACACTGGGGACAATGTAATTTAAGTATGGGAGATGTTAGCTAATGCTATTTGATTTATTTTGAGCTTTATTTACTATATATATATATAAGCTTTTAAAAAGTTTTATTGAGTCAAGAAGGGGATTATGATCAAGATTTAATATTGACTAACCACACTTTAGCACCATTTTAGAAGGTTGTTTGCAGAGATTACTAGAGATACCAAAGTGGATCATGACATTATCTGCTTGCTTGGGGCTTGGTATACACTAGATCGGATTGCTTCTACAAGTATGTAGGTACAAGTCATTGCACCTTTGGTTCCCTTCTTTCTTTCTCTTCAGCATATACCTAATAGCTTAACAGATTAAGATGACTTCCCGAGATGCTGAGGGGTAGGT